>PQWD01005614.1:0-112246 GCA_019425675.1 Leucinodes orbonalis
GCATTTTTTTAAAATAAGAACCTACTATTGATTGAAAGTACATACCCCAAATCGCTTTGCAGTTGATTATTAATACATATTACAATAAATAAAACACAAAAATTATGATTTGAAAGAATAATAATTTCAATTAAATATGGGGTGAGGCTGGTTCGTAACCCTTAGTTTAGCGGTGGACAGCGCAGTCGCGGTAGTGTGGGCGGCGCCGGCGCTCTGAATTAAGTAGTACGACATATAATTAACTATCAAATTGCTCAATGCAATGCTGTAATTTATTGATTTATCTTTTATTTTGTAAAACTTTCATTATAAATCTATATGATATAAGATTCCCATAAAAACATTCCGTTGTATGAATAGAATAATGAGTCGACTGGATGTCAATGATTCAAAATTCACTCTGTATGTCTTCTCTGTAATCTGAAACATTGAATTCAAATCGAAGCTTGAGAAGTGCCTATTCATAATAAAAGTGACCTTCGGCTTAACTGTTCGACTTATGAAATTGTTTTTCTACAAAGTTAGACAGTTTCGTTAATCCTTGCTGTCAACTGGGTGCTAACTTTAATCATTTCAGTTGCCGTTAGACGATTAGAAACTGACACCTGGATTAGTGATCTATTTTGTGAACTTAATTTTACCTTAACAGAATTTAAAAGAAAAATATTAAGTAGGTGATTTTGCACTCCTTGATGCAGGTAAATCATGACTTGATTAAGGACAGAGGAGGTCCTTATATCAACTCGTTGACTGTTTACGGGCCCTAAAAACAAAATGTATTATATAATTCACACTTACACACATTTACACCATGTCAGAGGCCATTAGATGATTTTAAAACTCAAATACCAGGATTGGTTTACCTAAAAGCATACTCCACATAATGAACAAAGTTCTCTCAGTTTCCATCATTGTGAGGTTAGGATCGAAGATAGCGCTGGTCCTGTTCATATTTTTTATGTCTTAGGTATGCCTGATCATGACAGAAGCAGTGTTGAAGTAAATTAAATACAGTAGGTACTTACTTAGTTACTTTTCCGTCAAGACTGCTCTGCGCCCGTTACAAAGAACAGAGGTGAGATCTCTTAAACAAGGTAATTTTACTAGTCTACTGTACACTCATCCCGAAACACAGAAGTGCAAAAGCTTATAATTGTGACAAAAGTTCATCATCATCTCATTGTACGTCCCGAGGAGCACGAGCCTACTCGTATAGGGTGGTGATTAGTGGTCCACGCGGGCCCGAGCGGATTGGCCGACTTCACGCACAACCTTTGGATCTTTTCGTAGGCGTACGCGCAGGTTTTCTCACGATGTTTTCCTTTACCGTAAGAGCGTCGGATACCGTACGTATGATTTCGAAAATTCGAAAACGCATTGGTACGTTGCGGGATTGGATCCCGCAACTGAATTATTCATTGTTTTTGCGATTAGTGTCACTCAATTTGTATACCCTATGCATAATCTCTGTATACTCCACTGCAATCAGGTGAGGGTCCTGATCGTCCGTCGTAACATAAAAAAGTTTACCTCCTAACGAGATCGATTACCTTAATATTCTGGTGGAGCCTACAGCTCAGGAACCTAAATGAAGGCCTTTCTCAATATTTTCAACAAAAGAAGGCTTTGGGCAGTAACAAGTAAGGTTGCGAGTTACTTAACAAAAGATTAGTTCTACAAATTAGGTGTGTGTTTTTAAGTGCTGAGTTCCACTTACATTTACACAATGATTATGCATTAACATTTTTGGAACGTCGTGGTTGACGTGGAATTGTAAACCACGTGGTTCAATATCAAACGTTATGCCATTACAGACAGAACGGAAATTTGGGTACAAACTGTACTTGCACGAAAAAGGTTTAAATTTGGGTATATTTATGACAGTAAAAACGACGACCAAATGCTTACATACGAGTTGTAAGTGCACGGATAAGGTTGAGATTTCTTCGTCGGTAAG
Source organism: Leucinodes orbonalis (assembly GCA_019425675.1). Taxonomy (NCBI): domain Eukaryota; kingdom Metazoa; phylum Arthropoda; class Insecta; order Lepidoptera; family Crambidae; genus Leucinodes; species Leucinodes orbonalis. The sequence goes on from PQWD01005614.1 coordinate 1,958, forward strand.
TTATTTACAGGGCGGCACGTGTACCACAAAGGATGCCGTATTTTTCCCAAGTACTATTGTTATATAATAAGCGGGAAAGGTTTTAGGTTCATATACTTTTAAGTGTTTAGACAGGATCGCCGCTCTTACACATACGGGGAATATCTGAAAATAAATTTCTACACTGTATAACTCTCGTATATACGAGTATAACAATGAGATATCGTATGTGTGTTGACGTCAGATTAAATCCAATGATCACTATCTTCACTTCCCATGGGTACCATAAGAAGCGACTTAGAGACAACACATTCAGCAACGAATTTGTAAAAATCCTTTCTCACTAAACATTTTTTTTAGTAAAGGCTGTATTCGACTCGCTCTGCCATGCGTGGAGATTATGGCGAATCCCTTCACTATATAACGGAGGACATCCTCAGTCAAGCCGTTGACTATAACGGGCCATTAAAACAAAGGTTTCTGGTAGGTACCTAAGTCTACCTCACTTATGATTCATTGTACCGAATAGATGACCGGTGACCCACCAACAAACATTTGATTAAAAACGCCGTCAAAGCAATTCGAAACCCGCATATACGTATACGATAAAACACATGACGAGGCCTTTTCCCAGCAGACAATGTAATTACAGATGGAGAAGATTCAAAGGTGACTTTAAATCGAACCCAACGCTTTGATAGGCATGCTTTTATATTCTCGCGCATTTCAGCAATCTTCAATTTTCACGCAATGGGAATACGAATTAGTGGAGATAAATTATTTGCCTTTGTCATTTTTGATTGTCGCCAATTCTACTTGTGTAGAAAATATATCAAGTGAATACTTGTCGTATCATAATTAGTATGTATGTATTATAATTGGCATTAGCTCAAATGGGAATTCAATGTGTCTTTTACTTTTTTAATAATTCTTATTATTATAGTTTTTTAATGAAAATAGATGAATGCAAGTAACGGATATCCAAAGAATATAATCGCAATATTTTAGTGATTATATGTTAGCTTCACTTACTCGTAACTAGTGTGTATTATGTCATAAATATCAGCTGTATCAGCATCGCCTATTTAACTGTCAAGATTTTTTAACAGGAATAACTTTAGAGTCACAATTCTTCCCAATTGTGACTCTTCAAAAATATAACGTTTTTAGAAAGATAGACCGCATTTACCAAATCTTGGTAAATGTGGTCCTCCTCGATCCTAATTCTGAAAGTCCCATCACAATTTTTAGGTTTCCATATTCAACAGAATTTTAACTTGACGTGGCAATTTAAGCAAACTGTAAAATGTATGTCGTATCATCAAAATAAATATGACAAATACTTAAGACAAGCGATCCATATATTTTTATTTAATACCATGTTGTTTTTTTCCAAGCAAATGTTACACTAACAACATATTTGAAAAAAAAACAGTGAATAAGATATAAAATGAGCAGGTCTGACGAAGTTCAACATAAATTGAAAGATCCAAAACTTAGAATAGCTGTGATAGAGGGATATTTTATAAATTTGCACTGATTCTTACGTTAAAACATAATATAATATTACTCGTATGTAAGTATTTATTTTTCGGTAACCATAATTATGCGGGCTTTCGGGAAGTGGGTTCTAGCGATATTTTTTTGTCAGCGAATCCAAATCTCTCGGGTTAATCTTACTTTTTCATACACGTGTCATGAATACCCTTATCATCTAAATATGAAAATTTGTAGACTGAATTGTCCCTGTCACAGAAAATTATGATAAAAAAGTTTGTTCCTTGATACGCCCACTTTTTGAAACGCACATAATTCATTTCTCGAACCGCACACTTTACGTGCATTTGGAAATCAACAAAATAAATTAAAACTTTCATTCCTCCAAACGTACACCCGGTTAGGGGCTGGATCGGAAATGGACGGATGGAAAATCTTTTTGAAACTTTTTATGATTATTTTGTTTTAAAATAGAAATAAAATGTTTTTTATATCTGTCTGTTGTTTAGTTACCCTTTGACAGTATGTATGTAGTAATATAAGAACATAATATAATATGATCGGCCAACCGCGGTGTCCTACGCATACCAAGTATGTACATTTGTGATCCGTTGAGTGTTTAGATAGGATCATCACGTCATCTTTTAAACACAGTCTATAAATATCTGATATAAACTACAATTATTTAACAATAGCATGTATACTCGTAACTCATCGACTGTGTTTTTATTGTTGTTTTTTTAAGTATTTTAAATATGAATATGTTTTTATTTTAAATGTCACACAAGGAAATCATTTATTTCTTGATAGAAAAAAATACATTCAACAACCCAGAGTGAAAAAGTGAAAACCTTCATGGTGCTAGGAAACAATTATCGCCTGAAATGCTCTTGTGATAGCAAAAAGATGAACAGAGTTGCAGTTGATGACTTGAGGCGTATGGATGTTAAGTCACGCAATCCGAAAATTCAACTTTGCGTGTGTTTTACCCTCAGCCCAGTATAACAGTTATAAGACTGCATGTGTTATGAGTGAAAAAATAAGAGCATCGCAACTAATCCTCCTTAACATACTCCCTACGGTACATTATGCGATTTTTTTACAATTATAGGGTCGAGTTTGACGCCGCCTTGCCTAATGTTAAGCACAGACGATACGCCTAGGATAGAGCACGCTTACCTAGATAAGAACCTTCTCACTCTCTATTTAAAGATCCCCCGATTGTATTTTTCGGGAAACAAACTCCGGCAGAGAGTTCCACAGCTTCGCATAGCTAATACTTTCCAATACCGTTACACACTAAATTGTACGTATTGAGTTTATAAATTTATACTATTATACATAAAGAGCACTGGTGACATGATATTAACACAGATATTACACAAATAACTCGTTAATCTTCTGTGACAAGCTATTTGGCTTAAACCACAAATCAGCGGTAAACCTAAATACCTCTTGCAACTATGTAAACCAACATTTACGTGCAAACAGTACAATTATTAAGTAATAAATAATCGGATACGCTTGTGTTTATTTACTTATATATGATTCTGTGTTTCATGGGGCAAGCTAATCTGTCGGTCTCGGTTGCAATTCTAGGATGTTAGTCATTAACCTAATCCGCAATATATATATATATATATGGTCTGGGTGGCGGGTTATGGTCCAAGCTCCCCAAAGCTATGCTATGCGGTGCGGGAAAGCATGTGCCCTGCAATGGGAAGTTATGGTGTAATTGTTATGAAATTCTTACGATATCAATCAAAATTATTGTATGTAAAATCCTTTATTGGATATAAGAAAAACATTTAACACGATAAAACAATAAGAGTTACTCGTACATGCCAAAACAGATGTTATAATCTTGTTAAATTTCGGGCTGATGGGAAAGATAAGCAGGGAAATTTTTGACTCTTTGACTTTGTTAGGTCACAAGTTAGCATTGTGTACCTCTTTGTGATCACAGGTATGATATTATGTGATAGTTGCCATTTATCATCAGGGTGCTGTCTGCTTGATTGTTAAACGTTCAAAGAACCTATCGCCTAGTTTCCTTTAACGGGACGTTTTAATGAGGAATCACTATCCGAGAGGGGTCACCTAAAAGTTAAGGTAAAGTTGGTTTTATCGACACCTTGCACCATTGGTTTTCATTTATATCATACTAGCTGTGCCCCGTGGTATTACCTGCCATATAAGATATTCTCCCGCAGGCAAACAACTTAAAATCACGCTAAAACGCGCAGCTCAAGCGACGCGCGGCTGCCGCGTATTCCAACATTTCTTTCAGATAAAAAGGTATATTTATTTTAAATAAAGGTATCCTAAGTTTTTCCTTACACCCAATGACATCAGCTACTTGCCAAACAAAGTCTCATCCAAATCGGCTCAGCCATTTCTGAGATTAACGGGAACAAACAGATAGACAGACGAACAGTCAGACCATTTTTTTTTATTATGTACCGTATGTATATTTATATAAATGAAGTAAAAAAGATTATTTTAATATTATAAACAGACATTCAAATTTTATTTATTTAAATATCATATTGGTTTTAATCTCGGAGGGATAAGATTAATTTATCCTTGTAGGTTGTAGTGCATTAGGATAATGTATACAGGATACAGATATCTTTATATTTTTTGAAAAAATATAAAGATACATTTGAAACTAAGATTGTGATTCTCTGCTTCGTTTTTACTAAGAATAGGAAATCATCTTCAGTCTCACACAGCGTGACTATAGAATGTACTTTATATTTTCAGTTTAAGCACAGTCTAGGTAGTTGTATAATTATGGTTAAGTAAAAACATTTTCGTCGATGGCTAATTAGTGTGAACTGTTGCCTTTCAATCTGGAGGGTGCAGGTTAAATCCCGCAACGTACCAATGTATTATCGATTTTTCGGAATTATATGAACCTACGTTTATCCAACGCTCTTACGGTAAAAGAAAACATCGTAAGGAAACCTACGCACACCTACGAAGAGATTCAAAGGCTGTGCGTGAAGTCGGCCAAACCGCACTGGGCCGGCGTCACGGTACAATTAACATAATTGTACCATGACGGCGTGGACAACTAAGGCTAAGGCCCATACACCCTTTACTGTAGGCTCGTGCCCCACGGTAGGGACATATTATAATGAGCTGATGACGATAATTAAAAACATTTTTAAACCAGATCTTCCTTATTATTACTTTTAGCTGGTAGAAGGTTCTATCGATATTGCAATACATAACACTGCGTTAAGTTACCATACTGGCATAGTTCAATAGAGTCGGGGGCCCCATTCCGCCGCCAATTGCAATTTCATTGCATGAAACATCGAAACCAGTTCTAATTTCATACCCAATAAAGGCTTTAATGTATAGCCGACTACGCTATTGTGTGATTGCAATAATGATTATGTACCAGTGCCAATAGTGTATAAAATATTCATTATGACAAAATATTCGTACCAGCGTATTCATATTGATTTTCAAGGCTAAAGTTGTAGTCATTTTAAAATGAACAGCCATATACAAATGGGTAAATTATATTCTCTTTTGGGTCTTGTTCAACAATGAAGGAAGCTCTCCCAATCCCGGAGGGACATGAACCAATATTTTTCAGTCGAGATATACCTACATATCGATTTCTAAGTTTTCAGTATTTAGGTATGCAAAACACAGTTTCGGATTGCTTCACAGTTGAATAATTTTACTCAAAGTTTAATAAATCACATTGGTCCGGTACGTTGACTCTGGAATTCTAAACAGTGTGTTTTTATCGATGTTCGGAAAACAATTTTGTCGGAACACGTGTGGTGAACGAAGTTTTAACAATATAAGTCTTTAGTATCGAAAGTCGTCTGACGCTCCGATGAATTGAGTTTTTGTAGGGTCACTCCGGTGTCATGTACTGGAGGTGAAAACATCGAGATATCAAAAAAAATAAAATAATTATTTAAGATTAATTATAAGAGAAACAAAATTATGTATAGCATTCCTTCTAGAAACATTTAAACTTCTTATCATTAAACTGGGAAAAAAATAATAATTTAATAACTTTTGTTTTACGGGTCATTCCCTTATACTTAGCTTTCTGCTTCTTAATGATTGTAGAGTCTATGAATGAGAAACGTCGTAATGGCTTATTATTGTTTGATTATTTTCAAGAGTTTTAGAAGTTACCTGTTTAGGAGGTACCTGGAGGATATTAACTAAACATTATTGCTTAATATTTTACCTAAATATAGTCAAACATATTCTATTCTAATAGATAGGTATTTATATAAGCTTGTCACAGTCTTGGGGACTGCATCAATGAATCGTGCCATAATTATTATAAGAGGTACCTACAATTAAATGACAACAACCTATTGAATACGTTCTTACACGTTATCTTATTAATAAGATTTAAAAATGATGCACTTGGGATATTTTTAAGAAAATCATTCAAGCACTTGTTTTCGTTTTAAAATCACTAAATAGACACAAACACATACCTAAATTTTCAATGTATTTTAAGTTTTATACAATGAGATTAATGACAACTAGTATTATAAGATTACATTTAGACGTTGGTTTTAGTTTGATATCTCAATTTAAGCGATAAAAATCTCGGAAAAGGCCAGCGTAAATGCACATAGAAATGAACGTATTTTTACCTCTACCACCTAAATATTTTCTCATTTACTGGCATACAGGTACACATATATTCGCTGGGTACGAAGTACTAGGTGGGGGTAACATAATCTAGCGCTCATGGTGGGCAAAAGTAGAAATAATATAAGCTCTGTCATTAGATGTCTGTCAATGGCAAAGCGATTCTACATAAATACATTTTAATATCATTAATTAATCGTATTAGTCCGCTAACAAAAATGAGTCACAGTAGTTGTTGTGTTGTAAACTGCAAGAATACTGGCAAAAATAGTACTTAAATGCAAGTTTGATATTGTGAGTAACACACACAAACCCGGTCTTCAAAACAATACTCATTTCGATCTGAAAACGATATTTAATTTATTACTAGCGATACAGGAACATTAAATATATTTACTGTTATATAATGAAACCATTGAAGTAGCTTTTTCTTGTTGTTTTACTGTAAAACTACAACTATAAATGAAGTAAACAAACCCTAACACAATCAAAATTAAACACACTTTTCTGACTTACCTCAGTTGATTTGAATGACCAAAATGATTTGAAAACCTTTTTTCCACCCAAATCGTGGTATCACAACAATTTATTAGTCGAAAATATTTGTTATTTTTTCATTTCGATATTTTTTCACAATAATAGGGAACATGCAAATGCAATATAAATAAATATTTTGGTATAAAAATGTTAAAATAACATAAAAGAAGGGACACCGCAAGGTTTATATTTTAATTTACGCTGTTTTTTTTAAATAATTAAGAATAGAAATTACTTGAAACGGAACGCAAATTTAAACACCAATCACTGTCATTTACGTCATCTATGTATGACATATTATTTTGACGTTAAAGGTTTAGTAAAAAGTGAACATTAAAACGACAACATCGGCATTTTTCAAATAAAAATGAAATTTAGGACTGTGAAAGCAGACTTCAGGAAACTACCGAAGTTGAAGTTGACATGGTTGTAATTTATTTTTGTCGGAAGTGAGTTTTACAAACCGCAATAAGCCTGATGCGAAATATGGACTTTTTACGGTACTTTATTGAAATATCAAAGCATAATGTCTACTGATAATCTAGAAAGGATTATTTTTCATCACCAAACATCAAAATGAAACTAGTGAGCAAAAAGAAAAGATTATATTTTAACTCATCACAGTGTGTGCAGAAACTGCTTGGAAATGCTGCCATGAGGAATTCCACATGGAACTGCCCTGTGCAGTCCTCATCTATGGCACTTACACCACACTCTAAAGATGAACCAGGAACAAAGAAGGAATAATAATAATTTCCTTTGTTTTAAAAAATCATTATTTTATTTATATCATAGTTGTGTAAGTTTGTATGTTTTTGTGACTGTAATATAATAAATCAATATTAAACTTGGTGTAATTTCAATGCTTACAAGTTTTTTTTTTATTATTGCTGATTCAGGTGTCAAAGGCATTATTCTGTTTTAGCATTCAAAAAATATGGAATATGAGCATCTCTATTCACAGAGTTATTAAACTTTTTAACATGATTTCTAATCTTTACAATAAAAAGTTATAGACAACTTTGTTATTGTATTTGTATTTGATAGGTAAATATGTTTGTTTTTCATACAAGCAGATGAAGAATAACAAGTATATTCAAACATCATAGTCGTCTTCACCACATCGAAAAATAGTTTGAGGAATTATTCATTCGTCTTCACAGCTCGTAATCTCTTTTTTCCCGGTTTTTTGTCAGTCAAAAACAATATGATTGCTATTAGATGAACACATTGGCACAAAGTATGGTCAACGCGGCTTTTTTCCGGAGTATCAATGAATTAAATCCATTCATTATCAGTCATTTAAAATTCTTATAAATTAGGTCTCGACAGGCGAGAACAAAATGCAAAGGTATGAAAGTCCTTGAACAAAAGGAGGAACTTCACATATCTGACGTCAAACGTCACGCCAGCCCGTTTTGGCGCGAAATTTGAAATTGACGATTTCAAACCGCATTTTTATGCAGAAAATGACAGTTTTCTTATTTTTAAATATACTTGTGGTCTATTCCAAATGTAGTTCTTTAAAATAAACACAAAAATAAAATTTGTGCTTTGAATGTTTGGAGACTTAGCATTAAAACTATCATATACATACCTACTGGCCTTTCTATAAAAACGTAGGCATCGTTCTAAAACAAAATAATGCAAATATAACTTTTGTATTGTTCTACATCCGTTCATGAATTATTTTTATTTATTTTCAATAACCCGTATAAAGAGCACAACAGCGCCATCTCTTATATTTTTCCCGAAGTGCATAAGCGTCGCTAGCCTCTTTAATTGATAGTGACGCAACGTCAAAGCAAACCTTACTAGGCGAAGCGGTACTCGAGTATGTTACTAGATGTCGCTGCAAGTCAGTCACTTTCTATATTATTAAATATAGGCCAACAATAAGCTAACAATAGCTTATAATAATAACTTTTTATACTTGTAATTTACAAATTACTTGCAAAATGTTTGTATGAACAATCTAAATCGCTTTTTATACAATTTATTATTTAAAATACAAGCGTTTCGGAGTAAAACGGTACCAAGTAGGAATTCATAAATATTCCAATTATTTGTTTGTATGTAGGTACGCTTAATAAATCTTACTCGAAGAGTAAGTCATGGGGATATCATACTATTGAAACTGTTTACAAATGCAATGGCGAATGACTTGTAGATCCTGGACTATACTAGGAATTAACGTCAATTGGTGCGTATGTAGAAATATATATATTCTTTTTTACTCAAGTAAGTATTTCTAATGATAAAGGTAGTCAATATAGCGTCCGTCAATATAGGTAGTTGTAGGAAGAGCTTACATAGGTGCAAAATAACCTAAATTAAGCTTCCCAACGAGTAGGGCTTAGCATGAATTGGATTGGACAAGACAAAAGTCATGTTCAATGACTATGCCATGCGACAACCGGTAGATATGCGTCGATATCGTCCCTATCGAAGATGTGCAAATTCGTTTCGATACTTGGGCCAAACTATCCAATTAGGTATCTGCCAAGGAACTCATATGTTGTTTTAGATGAGAAAAGGCTATAAACGCATCCTCAAGTAATTCTGTAAAAATCATCAGTGTGACGTAGGTACTTGAGTACATAATATTAAGAGGTTTCACATATCTCATTTTTACGCGATCATATCCTTAACGCCATTGACGTTTTTGTCGTTATTCCTCTGTAGGCATAACGACAAAAAGACGACAACCCCGCAAATTATGTTAAAAAGCTACACCCGACGCCTCGTTATCCACGCTGACGAAACAAAAACGATGGGAGAATTTTATTAAAAAAGAAAAGGGACATATTTTACCACTCTTGCAATACAACGGTTAAAACTAGAACATCACTTAATTTGATCTACTTTTTTATTTCTCCGATTAATATATAAAAGCATACGGCTAGTTCACAACAAACATTTGTATACACCTAAAATGATTAAATCTTGTGTACATACAAGATTTAATCATTTTTTTGTAATATCACAGATAAAATAAATATACTGAATATGTAGCTCCCTGATCCCTCCTATGGGTACTCAATGTCAATTCCTTGATTCATTGTTTCTTCAAAAATCAATGTCACAATTACTATGATGGGTCTGTTTGAGAAATGCTCAGAAAGCCCTCTGCAGTCGTATTTATTTCTCGGAAAGCAATGTAAGTAATATTGGCTAGACATTAGTCAAATAATATTTAAGTAAGTAATCATTTTACGAGTCATTTTAAGTCTAGAATATTGTTTATTAGAAATGTGCTTTATAAAACTGAAACTTCTAGGCATTTCGAATTAAAATAACCATTGTCCGGGAGAAGGCAAGACTAACAGGAAACCTGGAACGATACTTTTTGTCGCTTCTTTATAGCTTTCGTTTCCTTATTCCCGAATTTGCTTTTTGAATTATTGATTTGTTAGTTAGATAATCGGAAGATAAAGCTCTATTAAAAAGCTTCGCAAAATACCAATAAAATTTGAGAAAGAAGAACGAAAAGAGACTGTTTTGATAATTATTTATTTAAAATTTAAATATTAATAAATAAAACAAAATAATCAAACATTCTTATAGCGCCATCAGGGACAAAGATTTTTTAGCAAGAAACTCGAGCTGTGAGTACTCAATAAGAAATAACTGATAAATATATAGTAAATACATAATTTAAGCATAAAAATGTGTTTGTGTGCATCAAAAAAATCAATTAAATATGTAAGGTAATCGACCCAAAATTATTCAATATAAATGTGAACTTTACAGAATTCCCATCCATGTCCCATGTTTTCAGGCCATACCTTTTAAATATATATATTTAAGCCCATCCAATTATCCTATCATATTATAGATACCCTGAATACCCTATGATATCATAAAATCAAAGACGGTTTTAGTACAAGCACAGATAATACCAGAACAAGTAAAAAATGGGATACAATATAAACAAAAAATATTTGTTTTATGACTTATTCATAAAATAATCAGTACCTTATAGAAACTGAAAATTTAAATGAATAAGGGATATTAATCAAACCCGTTTTTTTAAATACAAATAAGGTGTAAAGAAGGACCTAATACCTAACGTACGAGTAAGAACATAATAAATGCACATAAATATATCGTTTTGACAGATCCATTAAATTAGATCAGTTGAACTGCTTGATAAAATCCCTAATGGGTTATAATTAGCTTATTCAAAATTGTAAAACCGCCGTAACGTTTGAGTATATAGAAATAAAAAATATAAAAAAACCTATTACAAAAAAATTGAATTTTGTTGCAGAACAAAGAAACCTTAATCAATACGTCCAACATATTTTAAATATGCGATAAACATGTCGTTTATGCAATACTGACTTTGCATTATAATAAAAATGATAATTTATGACTGACTCTCAATTGATTATCAAACGCAGCGTATTGAACAACAGTAATATTTTTATTTGGACGTAATGATAAATTATGTGTCATCAAAAATATTAAAAAGGGATATAACTTTTTAGAGTAGCTTCTTCACTTCAAGCTAACGTAGTCACTACTGGACATAGGTCTTTCCATTTTTCTCTCGTATCCGCCGCTTTTCTCATCCAGCCACCACCAGCGAGGTAAAATCGCTTTTAAACAATCTTCCCGTGGGATTCAAGCCTATGCCACACATTGACCATCATCAATGCACAAACCTCTCGACTTAATTATAACTCGATTAAACTACGAGTGATTTAGGTCAACTTCCAAAAGAAAGACAATAACCTATAATATATCTCCCAATTTTAATATTAAGAAACATTGCGAAAAAAACGTTACTCACGTGATTTGTTTTGTACGGAGGGTAAGAATTGCTAAGCAATGACAATAAAACGTGAATGATAGTGCAACTTTGATATAAATAAGGGGGACTTAAATAATGTTAAGTGCTATCAATAAACTTGACGAAATAAAACACGCTAAAGAACTATAGAATATCTACAATAAAAAACCTACCTTTTAAATTAATTATTTTCAAATATTTTATATGCGCGACATTAATCGGTTTTAAGAAAAGTACGGGCCAAAGCCAAGTACTATCCTTCTACATGCTTCAAGTATGGTTTCACCAGAATCCAGCAAGCTGTCATTTGTTTGTGATCGGTCGGCTACTGTGGTACGTGTTGAGTCTGGAAATTTATTATTATTATTATAAAACGAATTCCCTTCAACCTATAAAACCTGTAATTTATAGAAAACAATAAACTAATGTGAAAAATATGTATAAAGTAACCAGGTAATTCCAGTTTGGACTATTACTGATATGTAGAATTTGTTGAAGTAAGGGTCGGTAGAGTAAGGCCGTATATATTCAGAAACTTACTCTACATGAGATCTGATATATTTTTACAGCGCAAACCATTACGTAGTCGTCTTGACAACATTTTACATGAAATATTTTTGATGGGTTAACCTTTTCTGAGCATCTATGGCAAATTACCTACTGTATACGAGATAGTATTTTAACATTTAACATTTTTTTTGTTCCCATTATGTCAGTGAAATCATCAATCAACTTTTCCATATGAAAGCTTTCGCTTCAGTACTTGAAGAGTATGAACTTTATTCATCACAAAAAACATCAAATGGATCGGTATTCAAATAGTATTTTTCTTCCGATGCACCGTACGACGTGTGCTTATACGGTATATTTTTTATTAAAGTGTTCTTATCAACAAATTACTCGACCAAACAATTAATAAACGTTTTCGTATACGTTATTATTATACAGGCCATTTATTTTGCGGAACAACGCAACCAAAACAGACAGTTACACGAATACAGGTTAAAGTTAAATTATGCACAACACGACGTCATTATCTTGGTAACACAAAAAGTCAATTTAATTAATGCAGGCGCGTAATTAACGCGGAATTTTAAGTGAAAATATTTTGGATCGAGAATCGAACCGGAATACACGCGACTCCTGCCTATTAAGTAAAAGCCGATACAATTATCAGTTGAAGTGGTAGAGCGGAGAGTGGTAGGTCACGTGAGACCGGGACTGATGGCCTATGTAGGGACTACTGTCTTAAAATATATATTTGTTTGTTAAAGATACATAATATATATATATATATATATATATGGCACTCGATGAGTTAAACCTGGTCAGTACCTATATAAAGTCTGTCTTATGGTAGTGACTGGAACTAGGTCTACTAGCTATTGTCTCCCACGTTTGCACTTGCGTTTTGGTGACAAGAAGAACGGCACATTTATTACTTTATTATTACTTTACATAAGTATTTTAAATGATAAATAATGCTTTGAAAAAAAATATATAAGCCTATTGTAACAAGTAATGACAGTCAAAAGAACTGAATCTTAAATAATAATTTCATTCGATTAAGTATTCGCATTGTAGATTATCGATATGATACAAACTATAATACCGAACACGCGGCGTAAAAACTTTCGAGACTGATGATGACATGTCCGTTTAACACATAATTAGCTTGTATCCCATGGTCCATTTGTGTGATATGATTTAGCACACACCGCGGTGTCCTTAGTTAATTATACATAAATGCATACATTAAAAAACTGACTGGCGACTGACGCTTATCTTGAAAATGTAAATGCGAGACCGCATGAAGGGCTCTGGTGCATAATTAAAACAGTAAGATCCATATGCTAATATGATGATAAACATTCATTTATGAGATAATTAGCGTGCAACTTAGTCCTTCAAGTTTTTATGCAGTTGTAGCTGAAGCAATTTTGCTTATTTATCTTTGTTAAAGAAATATACGTTAATCATAACAAAATGTTTATTATAGAACTGTATTACCATAATAGCAAAAAATTGCAATACAAACATGAAAAACATATGATTACGATGTCATAGTGTACCTAAAAAAATAAACCTCCGACTCTGTGCCCAGGATTGCTACTTTGTTCAGTTTTGACAGTACTGATTACCTACAATCCGGATCTTCACTGCCGCTTCCCTTTTTCTTCTTATCGAGTAGATATGGATTCACAAGTTAAATATGATAACGCGACCAATATTATGCCACTGCGATCGCCCTTTCATTCGCCATCCAGAGGTCCCGGAAACCGCACGAAGATGGACTTGAATATGGCCGCTTTTCTGATATCTCACAACGGAGCCACGGTACAATTAACAAATTACCATGACACAGCTGACTAGGCTTACTGAGCTGATCGCTGAACCCATTGTGGTAACCTCGCGCATTCTCGTGGTCCTTTCACCGGTAATTCTTGAATGCGTCGGCTAAATTTATATGGGGGAAACCTTAGCAGTGCTTCATATTCATACTTAAACTTTACTTAATACGCGTTGCTATGGGTTCATACAAACTTTTCAGTTAACATTGATTGTGTTATATGTCAAACCAATTAACGAAGCTATTACTTAACATTAGTCGGTTATCAAAATAATGTTGGTATGACCCAAACCATCTTGTCGAGTAACATCAAGCGTCATTACGAATTGAAATGTAAATAAGGGCACATCGAGCTTCTACCAGGCCCTTTATTATCCTATTCAGACATGCGATGCTACTTCCGTAAATATATTGACACAAAGAAAAATTGTCGCCACGCCATTTTATTCAAAATTCTTGCTTATTTTATTTCTTGTTTGTTGTTGTAGAGATTCTGGATGCCTTATGTAATCCATATTATTACATGCGGAGACATTATTTTGGTAAGGGTCGCTTGAGTCCTAAACTAAGATTAGGACTCAAACGACCCTTACCGACATGTAGGACATTCTCTGTTAGTTAAATAATATTTAACATTAATTACAAAAATTCCCTATTATACAAATATTTTGAGAACCTCTCAACATAATACCAATACGAAAACCATAATTATTATTTCGCTCTCGTTGATGGCGTTACAAGGATGATTGTCCATTCCTCCAACATGCGCCAGACACAAATCCATAGACCGTCACAAAGCTGACCCAATAATGACTATTGTTTAAATGGTATGGGTGTTTGTTCGTTTATTAATGTGTGTGTGTATGTGTGAAAGAGAGAGGGAAAGGGATTTATAATTAATTTTATGAAATAAATACAATTTTGTCAAAAATAATATCTCCACGTTTAGCTCATGCCATTGTACAATTTCCTCACTTCAAACACTTCGTGACCTTTGCCTAACTTAAATAACATGCTTAAGTATGTTATTTATTTACTTAGGATCTCGCTGTGGAATACTTCAGTAAAAACGCTGAAAATGAAATCATTGCCGGGAATCTTCGATTTATTTACTGGACCAAATAGAAATGTAGAGGAATACGCCTGCGGTGAATTTAATAGGGATCTTATTTTGAAAATAAAAGTGTAGATTTATGATTCATTTGAGCATTTCTTTAAAAAATACCGTTACCTACTGGTAACTTAACATATTGGTAAATCAACAATGTATAATATTATCACAACACAAGAGGTATGATGCACCTTCGTTCTTCATAACATTACACTGCACCCTGACAATGAAAGTGTCATCTCAAAAATCAGGATTTTTAATATTGTCTGATTTTGCATTCCAAAACTTCGCATCTAGTAATTATATTTTAAAATCTAGATCCGGTGCGGTTGAAATCTGTAATATCTTCGAAAATATTCATTTAAATCATATAGTGTAAAGGCCCATATAGATCTATATTAAATTAACAATTCATTTAAGGTATTTAATGGGATAAGGATTAATCCTTAATGCTGTATTGGTTAGAATCGCTTAGAAAATTTGCGATTATTTGTTGTAGAAAGTAAATGACAATCATTTTTTACTGTGAGGTATCCATAAGAGATAAATATATACCATCGCGGAGTTTTCTGAAGACCTTCTTATTGTTTACAATACTCTGTACATTATTTACATAACCATACCGTGCCTGCCTATGCTATGAATTGACACGTTATATAGACGGTTTGATTAATCATCTCTATATATTCCACCTCTCGACTTGTCCTACCTCGACGACAAGTCGGTAAAGGGCCGGCAGCGCATCCCTGCGACCTCAGCTGTTGCAAATGTCCATGGACGGCGGTGACACTTTCCATCAGGTGAACCGCATGCTCGTTTGCCTCCCTATGTTATAAAAAAAAACCCACCACACAACGCAAGCCCAATGCGTGTTTGCGACCCGAGTCGAATCTTCCCGCGTCTCTGGGTGCATCTTTGATTGATCATTATTTCTATACACAGTCACACTTAAGTTCTTAAAGACTTCACCTAGGTAGTTGCGACCTCACTTATAGTCTTCCATTTTAATCACGTATCTAATCATATTTTCTTAGTCGCGAGCTTAAAGCAAGCTTCAGTAAGGTTATAATGAAAGCAATTGTCAGAACTCAATGCAAAGCAACAATCAGGAGTACTAATGCAAGTGTAGTGAGGAAGTGTAAGGATGAGAGAATAACCACCTTTTTCCTTTCGACTTAAGCCAAATGAGTTCGAAATCAAAAAGAAAACAATTAAGTTACTGCTGCTTTAAACTTTAATAACCCGATGTTTGAACTCTAAGGTACAATGAGACTTAAAGTGAAATATATCCAATATTTTTTTTAAAACTCGACGATAATTCCAACATAATTATCTGTTTACTTAAGAAATACTACTGAAATTACTGTCTAATTATTGTTTATTGGCAACTTTGATTCATGTGTGGTCTCGGACCGAGATACAAATCTACCAATGAGCTGACCACGTCAAGTTTGAACCGTGCTCTTAAATTCCAAAGTATATTGTCCATTTATAACCGACACATTATCTGGTAATCTTGAAAAGTAGGTACGAATTGACGGACTTTCATAGCTGCAGGGTTGTCGCATGTACTAATTTATGGTAATGTCGAAAGGTTTTTTTACGGTACAAAGTGAAAACGTCAAACAGTTCCCTTCATCATCAGCTCATTATATGATCCCACATGTACCCGGGTGTATATGCCTTAGTCATCCATTGGCTGACCCTACGCACGACCTTGGAATCTCTTCGCAGGTTTCCTCACGATATTTTCACGTAAACGTACATATGATTTCAAAAATTCGAAAAGTACCTGGTTTTGAATCTGTACCTCCAGATCGGAAGAAAACAGTATACAACAATAAGCCACCGAGTGACGCGGCTGCTCATGACACATGCACTGTTGAAGAAGTTGATACTTGATATTAATTATTTTCCGTGATCTTGCCATAGCTACTCCATGCGTGAAGATCTATGCGCTGCAATGGGACGTTATAGGCTGATGATGATAATTTTGCGTCAACGAATCAACAGATCTCTTAAAACGAATAATTTTACGAGGTTCATTGCTTGCTGCTTCTTGAAACGTGACATGACCTTCCTTTTTCACGGGACGTCTGGTACTGCGGTTGTACTAAACGACAAAATTCTTGTTGAGTCAGCTTGACTTTCATTGTATGACTAACACATGATTGTAAAATTATGAATTCTGTATTTCATTAAATTCGTGCGTCCTAACTATTTAAATTTATATGTTACTTTTAACTTTAAATAATAATTAATAATGAATAGCAGCCTTTCATAATTAAAAATACTCCCTTACCTAGGTACTGTAATGTCAAATGAAGTCCTATTTATTTTCTTTGTTTTATAGTTTTCTAGATAACAAACGTTTGACTTTCTTAATAACACTGCGTTTTATATTATTCCTTTACCTGCATGAATATATTCGTATTATCGCTTGTATGACCTCGATTGTAATGACGTCACGTCTCAGTTTCTCACGCTTCGTCATCACGATGCATCCAATCGTCTATAACAAATCAGTCTTAATAACATCACTTAAAATATATCACGAAATGTTGGCTAATTTTTAATGCCGATTACTCGTGATCAATTAAGAAATTCATCGTCTCCTCTTAATCGGAAATAAAAGGTTAAACAGAACCTTTCTATTATTTTAATAATGTTTCGTAGCTAAGCACTCCCAAATAAACTAAATTTAAACTTAACCAAGAAGGATATGTTAAAGAACTCTCATAGTAGGTACTTTTAGTTATATGAAGGGTTGGACATCCTCTGTCTCTGTCTTCGTTCATGATGATGCTTTTCTTTGATGTTTCTTGCAAAGCATTTAGAAATTACGATCCGTTAATCAGTTTTATGTAAACAACTGACACTTGAATAAATAACTATAATGGAAATCAAATTATCTAGATTGAAAAGACTAACACGAATGTTTGCCTAAACTTTTAAATGCGTTGGTGGTGTAATGGTCAGCATAGTTGCCTTCCAAGCAGTTGATCCGGGTTCGATTCCCGGCCAACGCACATTTTTGTTTTTAATTTTAACTATATCATAGCCCTGATTTATCATAATTCAAAAGTAATAAAATCTCACACAAGGTTTCCATTTATTTAAATAATGTTTACCGTACATCAAATATTTTTTCTTTACAACGCAAATATGGACATTACAAGAGCTTCAGTAATTAATCCAGAATTAATCGTCATCAATGACAGAACATATTCATCAACAAATAATGTATATTTTCACATGAATACACATTGTTACGATTTTGAGATATATATGATTTCATAGGAACCAATAATAAGGAATTTTAAGATAATGGTCTATTATTAGCATTACTTCATCTAAAAGGAAAAACTGCTTATTATCGGTGCACAGCAAAGTAACATTATGCACAATAAAATGTTTGAAATGCAACCAGGAACGCAGCGAGATCGCCGGCATGCTCGACTCGATATTCAAACTTGTAATAAGAAAAGTTGCAAGTAATATCATTACCAGTGTATTTCCTGAGTCTCCTTAATGCTTGGCAATGTAAAGTGGGAATGTCTCTAGACATTTAAAGGCAAGCCATTTAATAGTTAGTTTACAAAATGAACGTTTATTAAATTTTCAATAATATATTTCACCTGAATTTCATTACTTTTATATCTAAGTTGTGTACTTTATGTACACCTCTCTGTTATTCATTATTAAAAATGCATAAGGTATTTATTTGTAAAAAAAAATATGCAACGATAGCCCAGTGATAATTAATATAGAAAAATACTTTAAAATCATACTCCCCTAAATTTGCCTTAAAAATCCTAAATTTGCCTTGTCAGAAATATTTATGATAAAATCAAAATATGTTATTTAGAATTAAATATGTCGGTTTCGATGTATAATACAATAATTCAATCCAATTTCTCCGGACCAAAAATTCTTTCAAACCTAAAAAAATAAACAAAAGACGAAGCGAAATTACGAAAGTGTTAACCTTACAACAGTTTTGGGAGTATAAAAAAGAGAATTAACTTCTTATTCACTTGACGTTCTAAATAACAAAAATAAAACGTGAAAAGAGCTTCAACACGAGGTGTACTCGAACATCGAAGATAAAAGATTACAATGTCTTAATGGCTGCCCAAACATAGCTTGATATAATAAACTTTATTTGAATAACAATTGAGTTGAATGTTGCACAGATTTTTAAACATAAAATCAGCTAACCAAATCTCTGCTACTGTTAAGCGTAAGCACGATTGTTAAGTTTTTAAGGTACAGAGTTATGCGTAAATTAACACGATGTTGCTTGTCCTTATTTCACGAATGAGCCGACTCCAGTCGATGGAATAACAACGATTTCACCTGTTTACTCTATGTAGGACTAGAAGAATTACGAAATAGAGGCCTAGTATAATATGTACGTAATGACGATTCTATTTATTGATTCTATCAATTTGATTGTTCGATTATTTGAATTGGTTGTTAATTTTTGTATTAAATAAATGTATGGTAAATGAATATAATGGTTATAAAAAACAACTATGATGATAATTTTGTAAATGAAATCAACAATTACATGAAGTTGCAATTAATTAGGAAGAATACATATATCAATTACTATTAGTTTTTGTAGCAGTCACAGTATTGTATTATTGAATATTTTGCAAGTATAGTTTACTTGCCTAATAAATAGTGATATAATATCAACAGTACATTACGAAATAAATATAAGGAAAAATGGCTTAAAAACATTATTCGCAACATAAGAGATTAAGCCTCCATAATTCTTTACCATGAAGATCATATACATCATCATTGTCGATGCATGTCAAGGGTCTATAATTTATTGAACTCTATAATATATTGTTTATTTCTACCATTACACTGTCACATTTTTTAGTTTAATGGACTTGATTGCTGATGCGCCCTACTAGCTAGCATTTTTGTAACTAAATTAAATTTTAATTTAGCTACAAAAATGCTGCAATGGAATACGTATAAATTCTTATCATTGTTTTAATGGGTCTTTTTTGTTTCAGGTAATTCATCTTTTGAATCATCCATAATATTTTCCAGTTAGGTATATTAATCAATAACAACACGAATTAACTCGCTTTATGTGTGTTTTTATGTGTGAAATTGCGCACACATAAAACAATTGTTTGAAAATGATAACTTGTTTACGAATTAACAATAATAACGTACTATTTTATTTCACGAATTTGTCCAAGTTTCCAGGAATCAATCTCGTAAAACGGCATGATTCTAAATTAATTAGTTTAATGCACTTATACACAAAGAATCCATAAAAATATTTTGGAAATAGATCCGAATAAAAATTTTAAAACTGACATGTGCCCACGACTAGCAGCAGTCCAATACTGAATATATTTAAAAAAAAATCCTACACAAAATTTCATAACGTCAAAATAAAGAGTAAACTTAAGAAGTAACGAGTTTATTGCTTGAGTTGATTGCGGATCTGCAGTGAAGCTGCGTCTAATGACTCCTTCGGGCCAGTGCACCATCTGCCTGGAATTCCCTAATTCGATTCCGTGTGTTGGTCAAGAATACCGTTCTACCTTGATTCCATTATAAGGATACATTAAGTGTACTCAATGTTTTAGCAAATATTAGTATTTTTAAGAGTTTAAGTATGCTCCTAAGTAAATTACCTGATAAATGCTATCTCCAATCCGCCCACAAAGTGGGGGGAGATTAAGAAAAATCTCATTAATGTCACCTACTCGTGAGTCCAGAAGTCGTCTGAAATGGACAGTTAAATTAAAAGTGTAAGAATAAAGTAGGTAAAATAGTATAAACTGGAATTTGTAGGTTTTTTTTAAAAATATGAACATATCCGATTCGAAAACTTACTTTATTTTTCAATATTAAATATATATAATATAAAATTACTCTTTATTTTTTTCCAATTCCGATAAAATTATAAAATAAATAACGATTGTATCATCTAACGATCGATGCTTTTACCTCTTATCATAATATCTATCGTAATGTTTTTTTGGGTACATATTTTGCTTATCTTCACATTACGCTAGCTATCAATAAAAAAAGAAACCAAATTGACATTAGTCAAACTTCTATATTAAAACGTTTTAAATTATGAGGTAAAAATGAATAATTAAATAACCAGCTACTTGAGTTCTACACTAGAATAAGCATTTTGAATTGAATTCTCAAAACTGTAACTATAATCCCTGGCCGTGATTTTATGACTATCTACTGACTGTCGTTCTAAATATTTGTCTTCAAAATCTTATAACTCTCTTATATTTTGTTTTCAACATTACAATTTGCGTTACAAAACATTTAAAAGATAAAGAATAGTGTCATGGTTCCGTAGATGTAATCGGTGTCCATAAATGTACATGCACAGGTAACAGACGTCAAATTCATGAGATGTGAAGATTAATTTCTGTTTACTTTTTACTGCTTGCTATACTGGTAGCAAAGGTAACTCTGCCGTCGTTTATAACGCGCACTGGAACAGTTAAGGAGCATGAAGAATTGCCAATACATTGCTTATAATTACTCAAGCCAGGACCGTACGTAACTTACATGGCAGGAAATAATTAATTTTATTTCCAAACAGGGGCCCCCGCGTTGGAAGCAATCAACAAACGAGCGTTTTCTTATTTATGACTTTATTTTTAATTTAACAAACTTTTATGCTCAACCGCAAATTGGTAATTTATGAGGCATCGTCTTACAATACGCGATTATTATATTTTTCAATAAAATTAAAACAAATATCTTCATTTTATTATTGGACAGTCGTGAAAAATATCTGTTGAGTTATTTGACCGCGCTATGCAGTTAACAGTTGCAAAAGAATAATTTACACTTTGATTCTTGGAAACTAATTTTAGGATAATTATCTATTGCCGGGTGCATTATGATTGTATTGTTGTGCTAATATAAGGATAAAAGAGTTCCACCATAATTAACCAATATACATCATAACCCACCTTAACAAAAGTTTCGACAAGATCATCTGCATATGTGTCTCCATCTCACCTGAATCTCTTGCACTTATTTTAGCTGTGCTCCAAGACGAATTTGAGACAGGCTGTGAATTGACAGGGTAGGATATGTAATATCTTTAAGTATCAGATAAAAATACTGACTAATATTATGAAAAAATAACTGCTCGCTGAGCCTCCTAGCGAGATGAGAAGAGAAGACAGTAATGGATGTCTTGAAAGGTCAGGTTCCTTTAGACCCGTTAAAATAATAGTATTATTTATGTCTCAGTAAAATCAGACATCGCATGTGCAGACCAATGGACTTTTCGAATCATTACTTTCAAATAACGATTATTATTCTTATCGTCAGGAACAGCGGCAGAATATGCAATTGGCGATACATTAACAGTTTCTCAGGCGGCATTTCGTTTGGCGGCATATAATGTCTTCTCCTGTTCGGATTTCGTCACGTAGCTCGGCGGTAATCAGTTGTATTTATATCATTGTTGAAGGTATTAAGGGTCAATTTTGACTTTATTCGACAGTGGGTGTGGAACACAAATACATTAACGGCGTTGATTGAGTCACAGCTCCATACTAGGCAGCCATTACACGGTTTTGATCTTTTGACACCGTTTTTCGCTTCATTAAGCGCTATCAATCTTTTTATGCAAGCACGCAGATGCGTTTGCTCCGACACTGAGTATCCTGAGGTAGCGAGTCACATTAAGACTGAAGCATCATTTATTATTTGCAGGGATCGATTTTAATTGATTATTTTCTAAGTAATATTTTTTAAGGTTTTGTAACGAAGAACGCTATTTTGTTTCCTTTTGCTTCCTATGCTGCGATCATCTTCTCAATAGTTCGATTTTATTTTTTTTACTTCTTCTTTTTGCTTCGCCCGATTCCTCTAAAAAAACAGTTTATAGGATAAATTTGTATTAAGCAACCTCCTGATAATGCATCGGCTATATCTTATGTGGCTAATCTTATGATCGCTTTGAAATTTTTCAAGAATTTTAAAATTTAAGCAGTTTTTTTTAAATGTATAGCTGTAACAGTTATTGTAATGACTGTTTTATTTTTCATAACTTTTAAAAGGACTTAGCTAGCAGAATCATTAACCCCCATAAAACATATAGTTGACTTGTTTTTCAGATAGGCCTCGTAAACATCCCATACCTGTCGATTTAGCCTTGTTTACTCAGACGACAACACATACTTTAATATATGGGGAATGTAATATTTTAGTGGTGACTTAAGAGGTAAACACAGGAAAACAACAACAATAGTTATCTTAAATAAACCTTTTAATACAAATATTACTAAGGCCCGGTAAATAAACAACAAAAACTTTCGTTACAGAAGTAGTGCATGTGTAATCTGTTCAGCTCAGAATACGTTTCTCATTTGTAAGAGTATGTTTGAAAAGAAATAAATTGTAACATTTTGATAAGTATATTTTATCAAATAAATAATTAGTTTAAAATAACCAAAAATAAGTAACAATAAATTTATTACTTTTTTTTACAGGAACAGTTAAAGTCCAGCAACATTGCAAAGCATCATACACTTGTGTGGAACCATTAAAGCCTTGGTAGAATATTCGAGCAGGCCTAAGTCCTCACTCCTTAAATCACCCGACAAGAAGGCTCGTCAAGAAATGATGCTTATTCTTATATGTATTGTATGTCGGTATGAGTGGTACAACAATAATTTCTGGAAATTTCTAGAAACATGAGCTTCTAAACGCTTTATAATATATATATATATATATATCATCATCATTACAGCCAAAAAAGTCCACTGCTGAAGGCCTACCCTAACAATTTTCACGCGGACCGATCTAGCAGTTGACATATATGTGCCACCTGACACCATAACCAGGTCATCAGACCACCTGATTGAGACTCGGCCTGCGTTTCTTACTGGCATTATAATAGGCGAATTGTAGAAGTCGTATGATACAAATTATAACAACATAGTAGGTAATATCACCTCAAAAACCTACTAATTTCTCTCTACTGTAGTATTAATTGGTCTCATTCAAAACGCTCTGCGGAGAATATCAAAGCACTCGTTATTAAAGTCACTCAAATAGACACTCAGCCGCAGAAATCCTTTAGTGTGACCGGAATGAAACCGCTTATCTCAAAGCAAGCGGGTCTTCTGCGGCACTTGAAAAAAAAAGCTCACAGTGATATGCTTTCCAAAGATTTCCGCATTAGTTTCAAAACTATTTTTATGTGGTATTCCAAGGCAATAAACACGTGAACTGGTTTTGTTGAAAATATATTTTTGCCAACTGAAAGACAATCCATTTGGAATAATAAATGTTAGAATTAACTTTTTAGCTTTTGTTACATATTTTTAGGAATAATTGAAATATTAAAACTATGAAGCACAATCCAAAAAATTTATAAAACTACTCAAAGCATACTATTTACAAAGTATTATATTATTATTAATAATATTAAATTGACTATTACATAAATAATTATTTTATGTTTAGATGAATTTATTTATTTTAAGCTAGTAAATTGCTTGTGAATAATATTCACATGTGAAGATTTCATATATATTTATAAATAGAAAAGATGTTTCAAAATTATATAGTACTCAAGAAAAACATGTGTTATTCGTAGTTCCAATACGAATACCTACCAAGACAATATTTATTTTCAAAGTCAAATAAATTTACAATTTCTAACTTAAACCAGCATTCTTTAATTCTTCTGTGTGGAATGATTTCAGATCCATAACCCCTAAAAGTTGACATAATATGATGATTTTTATTTTGATTTAAGTTACAAAAAATTTAAATAGTTATTTAAAAACATCCTGTTAACACAGCATAAATCTCGTCAATCTAATTAAAATTATTTGTACATCTAAAAAGCCTCGCAAATCATTTCTGAAAACCACTTTACTTTAACAAGCTCCTTGTCACAGAGATCTGAACGGTGTTTGCCACACGCCTGACATTTCTATATTGCACTGAGGGCAGGAATCTGCAGAATCTGGTCCATTTGTTTATTTTAAGCTACTAACATTTAGGTACACCATGGTTCTTGGTCGAAAACTCTGTTTAATTTTTTTCTTTTTACTATCATCTCGAGAAATAGGAGTGTTTTGTTCTTCTGGTCCGGATGAGGGCACTGTAGCTAGTAAACCTTTCGGTTGACGGGCGCAGGTCAGTGTTGGCGACAAGTAATGACAAGTTGTGTTATAATTTTCGCCAACACTGTATCTGCCATCGTCGGGCATATCACTTAGCACCAGGTGAGCCAACTGACAGTCCCGTTCACTTTTAATCATAAAAAAATATACTCAATATTTTTATCTGCTTACTTCTATACTTTTTTATTACATCTGGTGCAGAAATTTTATAAGTTTGATCGCTGTGCTGCTAATCGGCCAAACACTTTCAAAGATCTGAACACATTGCACTCTGTGCCATCAAAATTTAATAAAAGTGGGCAAACGCGTAGCGAGCCAAATCGCATTTTAAATTCCTTACGCGTGCAAGACAAATATAGCTTTATTATTATTGAGGGAGATGAGATTTGGTGGATCACCCCAGCCGCACTAACGTTATTAGTGTACTTAAATGTTATTGAATGCTTTGATCAGTGCATTTGGACTGCTCGAGAAACTTAAATGAAATTACAATGGTTATGTCTCCACAAAATTTAGTTTTGACCGGCGCGATCACTTTGATTCAGTGTAACAATTTGCAATAAAAATGTAGTCAAGTTGTAAAACGCATTCCCAGTGGCAGTTTGTCCTAAAATTACGACTTTGTTGTCTTCAAATCGTTTTTTAAGTAAATTACTACATCTCCAGATAACTAATAATAGGGAGTATGTATAGCGCATAGGAGTAAACTCCCGACAAACTACAATTGCCTAAATTAAAACGCGTGCTATGAGCGGAATGATGAATGTAAGAAATTATGTTAACAATAAATTCACTAAATTCAATTTCAAGTTAATATTTTAAGGCGTTACAATAGTATCGTTGAAATAACTTTAAAATAAATATGAATATCTTGGGGTTCTCCTTTAAATAAATATGAGATGATCATAATTTAAAACATTTTTTTTAGGTACAATTAAAACAATTAAAATCGTCTTTTAATTGTACCATTAAAAAAGCCAGTTAATTTCCAATTTACTATTGACTTTATTAATTTTTACCTTAGCCCCTTCTCACAAACAACATCTAAAAAAAGTTTCAATATTGGATTCGAATATTTTTTACTAAGTTTAATTTATATCGTTTAATCCAAAAAATTGTGTCTTTTACTGGACAAGGTAATGATGCTTCATTTGCTTGGCTTGCACTCACAATGTGAACTAAGCACTCAAATTAAATAGAGATCTGGTATTACAAAGAAATGTGGCGTCCAATTTTCGTAACCGCGCATTTCTTTGCTAATGAAACTGCCGTAATTTGTCTCAGCAAACCTCTTGACTCTTACGTTCCAATTTACTGTTTGCTATTACTCGTACAGTCTTATCATGAGAACGTGTTTGTCATAAATTAATATATACTTAATCGAATTCTGAATAGGTATGAAATCGGAAATGATATAAAATACAAGTCATACAGTGACGAAAAGGGGGTAATATGTATGAACATATCAAATCTCGATATTGTACTTCTATAGGATGTTCAAAAATCGCTGTAATTTTTTTAAAATCTTTCCGAATGATTTTCTGTATAAGAAAAAGAAGTGCATTAAACACCTTTAAATATTATATTCATAATAAACAGTGGACAGTAATACACAACCGGGCATTAACTGTGCACGCCCACAAAAGTATTAAATTCCATCCTTTGAAATCGAAAACATTCCGTTCGGTGTTACTTTCGTTTCGCAAATGAGTTCTAATTTTAGATTCTATAAATTCTCAATATGAAGATCCAAGAAATTTGACTTAACAAATGCAACGCAAATTAGGGTGTTCCACAAGGTTCGCCCTTGAGCTAAGTACTATGATTTCTTTGATTATTATTACAGATAATGATAAAAATAATATTATAAACCACTATTATAACTCGTAAGTTTAAAATTGGAGATTTTTTTAAAAGGTAATCGGAATATCAATACTAATTAAGGATGCTTCACATCGAATCAAAAACATTTCATTATATCATTAGTGAAAGTAAATCTAAACTTAAAATATTTTTATAGTACCTAATGAGAGCTTTGATAACAAAAATTAGCAGAGACAATAGGCTTAATTGCTTTTGAACACACCATTTTGGGTGATTTAAGCAAACATAATTAATTAAGCGTCCAAGGCTTTTGTTCTGGTAGGGCGTTCCTTTTAAATTGACTTTATAGCTGTATTGTCCGACCTAAGAGTAAATATCTACATCTTCAAAAAAATATTCTCATATCTTTACGGCTTAAGCACAAAAGAACTTGAAATGAAATTCACTACGATTTCTCAAATTTCATTCAAAGAATCATTGGATATAAATACCTATTCACACGTTGAGACTAACTATGATGTCAATCATTCCGACTTTACAGAGTTTGTGCGTATATAATCAAAGTCTATCACAAAAAAAAATATTCAACAAAATTATGCAATTGCGAGCCACAACCGTAGTGCCACTAGCTTTTTCTGAAATTCACCTCACGAAACCTTCTGAAAACGAAACAATAGTTTCAACGTGATACGTGATAAAGATATAGGTAATTTTTTATCACAGTAATTTGTTCCTAGGCTTATCATGAACTCTTTAACTGCCGCAGTCGGATATATTGAACAGACACAACAAATTTTCTACTCAAAAACTAAAACGATTACACCTGATTGTGTCAGTCACCAAAGTCAAAAAAATCAAGTACAAAAAAGCTGATCATATTTAAAAAACCTTGAAATACACTTAAGTAGTCTGCAGCTAAATTTATACTATAATATAAAAATTCCTGAAATTTTAGAAGCAGACTGTTTCATGGAATCGAATATTTCGATGAAGATTAATTTTATAACTTTTCATTGTGTCAGTCGATCCGAAGAAATGTTACCGCTACGTTTTCCACGTTAACATTTTCTAATAATCCTAGTGTAACATGGAAAAATCGTCTACAAATTAATCGTGTAGTAAAACGACGTTTTGTTTGACAATCTGTCACAACTACTGCCGGCTACGACGCATCGGATAGCATCTTTCATCGCGATTTACGATCTACAGTTTCACAACATGTGGATAAATGTTTATTTACATTTTCCTTATGCGAAAAGTGGTCTCAAATATCAAAGGGATCCTTTGAAAACTTCTGCTATGTTTATATTTTATGTATTTTTATGTCATAAGTATTTCATTTCATTAATCCGAGTTTTATCTTGACACTGCTGTTCTTCAGTTCAGTTTCAGTCTACAATTGAGTGGCCAAAGCTTTAAGTTACCGTAATGTTCAGAGCTATATGATTTTCTTAACATAACGAATTCTTACTACTTCTTTTACTTAAGTGCCTAAACATAATTGTTACAATTGTTAATTATTTTCTTTAGATTCCATTTTTCAGTAAAAATGTATTAATTGATAAAAAATCGTTACACATCGTTTTATCTATTTCATCAAACATTCTTCTTATTGAATAAAATCTTAATCGAAGCTGGTATAGAACGTAAACGAATAAAATAAATTGGATATAATAAAGAGTCAACATATAACGAATTTTCCATTATCAAATAGGGTTGTTCTCCAAATTAACATTTATCAAACTTCCAGACTTAAAATACAACTTAAACTAAAAACGTAAACACCAGTTTATTAAAGTTTAGCTTCAACATTTGTAAGCAACTTAATACACCGAAAGTTGCTACATAAAAAGTGAAATATTGACAACTAGGCCTGTCTCTCCCTAAAAGATTTAGCGAAATCTAACTTAAACTTTTTTACGGTAATCAGAAGAAAAAAAAATTTGAAGATAGGAATATATAAAATTTATAATATGAAACCAATGATTTATTTTTATCAGAACACATTTTATGGCATTGATAATTGTTATAATGGACATATTTTGGGAGGTATTATCTTAACCTACTGCGATGTTTTTGTACTGTGCACTTTTTTTGTAAACTACCCGTCATGATACATAGAGTACAAAAAAATTATTAAATAAATCAATTAAACCTCCATTATTTAACAACATCTCAAGAGTCATTTATAGACTTTTGTTTTAAAATATAATTCAATTGCTTATTTAAAAAATGATGTACTTATTTTATTTGAAAATGCAAAGTAACAATATCTGTAAATAAACAAGATAAGCCGATCGATTTAACGGCTCATTTACATAATTACGCCATTGATGTTCTCTTATAAAAGCTTTTAAATATTCATACAAGATCATTTGCAACGTAATACAATCAGGCGCTCAAGAGCTTGCTAATTTCTCTATGCCTTAGAACTAATAAGCTCTATCATGTGTTGGTGAGACTAGCTTTGAGAGAGCGTAATAGCGCATAATTGTCGCGGACACGTAGTCAGGTAAGTATGATAACCCGACTGTGTGCAAGAGACAATAGCTCGTAAACTAGATGGTGTTAAGAGCAACGCGTTTCGCCTGGACGGATAATAGTTGTGCGTACACTCGAATGTGGAGCACAGCACTCGGCGTAGATGCCTTCGACAAAAAATCAGTGTAAGCTGCACACGTTTGGGCAACGGTCGTGCCCTAGGCGGTCGCGCTTAACTTGCCGCGACTTCGCAACTCCCCGCGTATATTCCTCTGTGGGTATTCAAAGTGAAAAGTGCCATTGTCGTGTGTAAGTTGAACATATGGCCGTGGCCCGAGGTCCGGCCATTAGGTATGGTCGTGCCGATGATAGAATCACGACGATTTTGAACCACGTGTGAAACTGTCTGAGGCTTACCGTTCACTTCTGTATCGTCGCCTTGTACCAGGATTTTGTTTAATTTTTCAAACTACATGAGTATTTTAGTAACGTCTAGTTAGGTATCTTGATTAACCATATTGCAGCAATAAACACTCCATAACTATAAGTGAAACAAACACACCTTAGGATAAACACTCCATACATAAATCATTAAAAAACTAATATGAAATAAACTTCGGACAATCTTAAATAGGACTATACTAGTAAGGATTTTAGATAAAGTTCCCAAGGAACTTGCATAATATTTCCAAACTTTGGAATAGTATGAGAATCCGTGACAAGCGTTGAAAACTAATTTAATCAATTTAAATACCAGAAAGTTTGCCACGAATTGTTGAACTAACTTAGGCATTACTTGTGAAGATCCTAAGTACCCCTATATACCCCTCTATGTATGTATATCAATGAATAAATTCGTAACTGAATCAGTTCTTTTTAAAATGGTTGATTTTGAAGCTTATATACCAAATATGTTCTCAGTAACCAAAGCTAATTTCTGCATATTTTTGAATTCAAATACCTTACAAGTAACCTAATAATTGAAACCTACATTTATAACGCATATAACCTCAGTATGATTCAAGCCTCACGTATGTCGTATGAGGCGATACTGCATAGCAAAAAGGCACTTGCAAACCAATTTATCACCTACCCATATAAATTTAAGTAAATGCAGCATTTATAAAGCGCAAGACTTTTGTTTAGTATTCAACTAAAACAAGTTTTAATGCTAGTTTCAAAGTTGAAAGATGTATAGATCTTATTCTGCAAAGATTGCCCAATTATCCAAGTATCCCGTTAGTTAAATGGTTTTCAGTTCTCTCAAAGGTTTAGGGTCGATATATAATATGTGTCTATTGCTTAGTAACATATTGTTATCTGTTATAGTAAATCAGTAAACTCGTTTATTTATAAACTAGCTTTTGCCCGCGGCTTCGCTCGCATTAAATTCGGGATAACACGGTACCACTTCATTTAAATTATAATTATTTGGATAATAAGATATATATATTTCATAGGAATCCTCCGCCCAACTTTAAAGGTTTTGGAGTTTATTTCAGAAATATATATATATATATATCACTATACATAAAAATCCCCTCCCTCCAACTTTAAAGGTTTCGGGGTCAATTTCAGAATTTTTTTTAGCAAAAAATATGTTATAGTGGGCTAACCTTAAAAGATAGACATATGCTGTCCCGGACTTTTTTGTAGACCTTTAAAAGGAGAACTCTCATACATAACTTTTGTGAAACTTTAACCGTTTACTCAGCGTACGCAGCGGAAGCTCCAAGTATGAAAAGATACCCCCGATTTTGAAACATTCTTCATTACTGCCCCGCTTCTATTGCTCGTAGCGTGATAATATATATAGCCCATAGCCTTCCTCTATAAATAAACTATCTAACATTGAAAGAATTTTTCAAATCGAACCAGTAGTTCCTGAGATTAGCGCGTTCAAACAAACAACAAACTCTTCAGCTTTATATATTAGTATAGATAACTACTGTAAAACAATATTACTTATCAATCATAAATTTTGTTTCGTAATTAATTTATTTTTAATCTGACATCTTTTATTTAATCTTCTGGCTGACATAAATTTTAAGCTATTTTATGGAAAATGATACTAAAATTTAAAAGACTCACCGGCTTTAAATATACAATTGAATAAAATAAAAAAAATCATGAGAAAATTGGATACTTGAGGTCGTAAATAATTTATTAATTAAAGTATAAAAAAACAACACAAAAATTACTACAATAATATGGGCAAGACGGATAAAGGGAGAAAAATTAGAGATAATGTGGATCCAAACTAACTTATGGAATTATTTTATTTGTCAGTAAAATTACAAGTTAGATATTTAGGTGAATATATACGTATCAATTATTTTATTGCTGTGCTAAAATTTTGTTATTTTTAACTTATATTTGAATGATATTTAATAAGTGCATCACGCTTTTTACGTTATTATATTAATTACTAAAAACTAGTAACAATAAGAAAACAAAATAAAATACAAAACTTGATATTTTACAAATGCAATTATAGGTACAAAAAAATATACAAGAGTGAACAAAGTCACGAGTTTTTTTTTCGTATTCAACAATTACTCGTATAAAGGTAGTTTACTTATGGTCAGATTATTTACCTTTCATCCACGATAACTGCAAAGTCACCTTTGTCGATAGAAATAAACAAAAATTGTATAGTTATTAAAAGGCGATTCATATTATATACTTACCGTAAAAAAAAATCCGTCAATTTTATTGCAAATTGTAAAAACTTCGGAAAATGTATGCTTTCCCAAATCATTGCCATGTTAAATTAAATTATTTCAGTGTATTATTCATTTTGATTGATTTATTCTCCCCATGACTAGGCTGTATGAGAAGGCCTATTTTTGGCATTGGGACGATATAGGCTGATGACAATGACTAATATTGATGAAATATTTAAAGTTTTTCCGAATAATTTTGTTGACTGAATATCCAAGGATGGATTATTGGTGAACCTGTTATCATGAAATTTTCTTTTAGTCAGTCCTGGATTAACCCTTAAGCAAATTAAGCACTAGCTTAGGGCCCCACGTCCAGGTGGGCCCTCGACGAAGCACAAAAAAAATTAACAGAAGGTTTATTGGGGAATCATCATCAGTGAATGCCCGAAAAAGCCGCAAGGCGCATTTTTTTTTTGTAAATAATTAAATATAGATACTTTAGTTTTTGTTTTTGTGGCACCTACTCCACTTCCAAGGTACGTTTAATATATTTTCATCTTATTTTACAAAAATACTAATGTTTTTCAATAGTAACCTATGCGCGGCACTGCGATTATGTTCGGTGAAAAATAATTTCATGCAAAATCGACTTGCGTTTTTTTCGCAGTGCGCGGATTTGAGTATGTTACTCTTGTTTTTTTTAATCGTGTAGGTTATTTAAAGAGAAATTCTTGTTCTTTTTCTTAGCGAGTGGACTGACCCCACACAAGTCCCTGTTTCAGAGTTTTGAAACAGCTTCACGGCCTTTGACGCGGTT
Organism: Leucinodes orbonalis; assembly: GCA_019425675.1. Classification (NCBI taxonomy): domain Eukaryota; kingdom Metazoa; phylum Arthropoda; class Insecta; order Lepidoptera; family Crambidae; genus Leucinodes; species Leucinodes orbonalis. Next base: position 34,831 of record PQWD01005614.1, read on the forward strand.
TTTGATTAACGACAATTCAAAGGCGGCCGGGACCGACGGCTAAACGTGCCCTCCGAAGCACGGAATCGTCTTTCTTTTAGGAGAAACAGGTGATATAGCCTGCAATGTCCTAACCTAACTGACAAAACTAAAACTCACAAGGTGAAAAATCATTACCTATGTTGTCAACTACTGCGTTATGCTACTAATTCCTGTTGACATACTGGTGGGGGGCCCCACAAGTGTGGATTGCTTAGGGCCCCGAGTAGTCTTAATCCGGCACTGCTTTTAGTCACCACTCGTCAGATGCCATCATCTCAAATCATCCTGTTGAATTCTTGAAATTTTGTAACTTACTTATTTTTTATTATTGGCACGGAACAAATTACTAAATATTCAGTTCGAATAGATATTGTTTAGGAACACTTAAGTGTGAAATTTGCATTTCTATTACAACCGAGCACAATATTCAAATTAAATATTTGACTTAAGGAATACATTACGTGTCTATTATTATTTGAAAAAGCGCGAACCACCCTTTTATTTGGTATCCAGCCATAAATTAACAGGCGAAAATCAACATGCGAAAGTGAATAACCTCAATTATGATATTACTCGTGCAGTTTATTATAAAAACAATCCTCACTTATTTGTAGGTACAGTTAAAGACAATGTTTTTTTCAAATACTTATTCGTATCCCTTGAATAAAACACTGACTATTTCTCTTATACTTTGTTCAAGTTTTATATAATATTATTATACACATTTCAGAAAACTTTGCTACACCCTTATATTATATATGCAGTCCCAAAGAGCAATTAATTAATGTTTTAGACAAAGACAATTTTGCAATCGCCTACTTGTCCGATGAAGCTGTAAAAGCTGATCAACCAGCCAGTAAAAGCCTTCCCGCACAACATGACTTTTGGGGAGATTGGGCTGTAACCCAAAAGGCGAGTCGAATGCAACTTTGTTCGGTTAACTACTGTTGCCGGTACTAAGGTAGTAGTCGGTACCGACGAGTAAACTTGCCCACCGACGTACGAAATTATCTTTCTTTTTAGACAATCAAGACATTCAGCTAGTAATGTGGTGTAATTGGTTAAGACGGTTGGCTCTTACACCTAGGGTTCTGGGCTCGATCCCCAGTAGTATAAACATTTGTGTGCATGAACGTATGCATTTGTGTACTTATTATACATAGAAACACACAGACCAATACAAACAGACACGTTATTGCACACAAATGTTTATACTGCCTGGGGTTCGAACCCGGAACCCTTGGTGTAATACCCGACATCTCATTACACCAGATAAGTCTTCAATTATAACGATGACTGTACAAATATTAATACTAACTACGCAACAAAATGTGCTCAAACCAGTCTTAGCTATGCTAATTTACCAATAGATTAAATATGAGTGAGTTCCGCTCGCATCGTATGTATGTATCGTAAATGTTTAAAGTGGTTACACCTTATAGTATTCAGTTTTAATTACAGAGAAATTTATTAGCGAAACATGTTTTTATTATTAGCATATTGATGATCCGTTTGGTGTTGCAGTCGACCTCTCAACCGATATATATATATATATATAGCTATATATATATATTTATATATATATAATATATATATATATATATATATATATTACATAGAAACACCCAAACTAATGTGTGTCTAAATGTTCCGGGTTCGATCCCCGGCCAGTACAAACATTTGTGTGCATGAACATGTCCGTTTGTAATGGTCTGGGTGTTTTATATGTATAATATGTATGTATTTACAAAAAAATATACAAGTATGTTTATCCGTTGTTTAGTACAGGCATCACGCTTAACTAGATGGCGTTGTGTGAATATTTATTATTTATTTATATTTATATATTATTTTATCTGCGTAATTAGTAACTGCCTCCCTAGCGAAGAGGTATGTGCGTTAACATAAGATCGGTGTGGCTCCGGGAGTCGTGAGTTAAAATCCCAAGGGGAGAACGCATAGTCACTTTGTGCTACTTTTTCCATTTAGATTATAGGACATAGCAGGCTGAATGTTCAGATTGCCTGAAAAGAAAGATGATACTGTGTTTCAGAGGACAAATACAACCGTCGGTCCCGACTTTGTCTATTACATATAAATAAAACTGCAGTGCCTGTTTGTAATATTGAAATAACAAATTTTTTCTTCGTGCATATGAAAATATGTACGGTACGTATGCCAAAATAACAATTTAAAATTTTTGTCAGTCTGTCGATTTAACTGACTGTCTGTTTGTTCTGGCGTATCTCTAAATCTGGCTGGATGGATTTGGATTTGGACGATTTATAGCAGGTTGCGGTACATCCGCTAACTGCCAAAAAAATCCGCATAAGGAAAAACTTGGGCTACTTTTATTTTACATAATATTTTTTATTTGGAAAATAAAGCAATGTGTCAACGCATGGCGACCGCGCGTAGCGTCACCTAACGATGCGATTTTAGCTTATGTTTATGTTTTACTATGGGAGAATATCTCGTAACGCGGGTTATACCGCTGGAAACAGTTAGTTGTAAGATATATGTAAGTGGTCTGGACCAACGACGGTTTCACACCCAACAATCCGCATTGGGTCCGCGCGATAGGTTACGGCCCGGTGACGGATACAGGCTTAGTGATTTGAGATACTAACTTACATTTAAATACTTTTAGAAACCCGTATTTGTGCATTGTTATAGGTAATCAAATGCAATTATTATTTTATGTATGCCAGTGTACTTGTTTTTTGTTTACTTCAATCAGAAGTGTACGAATAGTACTAACAGTTTACATATTAACTATGTTAAGTTATTCACCGCAAGTCTAAGGACTTAAGCCATTAGAAAATCTCATACAATCCAGAAAATTGCGCAGTTTCTTAAAAAGATTTTACAAACGGGTGCAGTTAGTTTTAAATAAACTTTTGTCTTTGTTTCCCCAACGACACTTGTTTTCAAACGAGTATTCGGTTTCAAATAGGTTGATTCACGAGAGCGAAACTAAACCTTGTTTTCATAGGAACACCCGTTTAATATATTTTGATAGTATTATTTTGCGTAGTGCTGTTTGTTATAGACGCTTCAAATAATTAATGAGGATGTACGTAATCACTCACTAAGATACACAAGTTCTGGTTATTAATCATTACACTAACGTTTGTGTTTGATCTGTGTTTCCATATTTATTCTCTCTACTATGTAAAAGTTCTTAATATGAAGTGGTAAACGAATTTTATAGATACTGTTCCAAAACGTAACGAGTCATTGCCAATGATTTTTCACGTCAAGTGGTTTTGGACTATTTTGAGTTCGTTTTTCTACGGTATTAAATAAGCGAATTACGTTGTTCCTACTCGTAAATAGAGTGCTAAGGCGTAAATTTAGCGCATAATAAAGGTCAACCCAAGGGACTGTACTGCTCGAGATTTAGGAATATGTACGATAGGCGCTGAATTTAAGAATACGACGTATTTACGGGACTCAATATAATCATTATATTCGCCGTAGATAAGCATTCCAAACTTCTTTCCTGGACAGAATTTGTACGAATAGTATTTTAAGTACAAATTTCGGCTCGAATCCTGCAGGGAAAGCGGATACTGAAACTCAGTTTATGCGAATTTTCTCAGTTTCCTCAGGGCATTGTTGGCTAAATCACCTGACTGTCTGCAAAGAAAGATGATTCCGTGCTTCGTAGGGCACGTTAAGCCGTCGGTCTCAGATACAATGTTAGGATGGCATTCGTTATCACCCACAAAAAGCATTAAATGGGAGTCGATATAATCTCCCCATAACGGCTATAGCATTGCAGCTTGGGCCTGCAGTGGAACTTTATAGACTGATAAAAATGAAGATATGCAATCTATACATTACCTTTTCTTTAAGAAGTCAATCTTGCCCAAACCTCAACATTGCCTACTAAAAATCATGATGACGAGGGCCTGGAAACGAGAACATGATGGTTAATAGACTTCTTGAATGCACCAAATCACATAGTTTACTTGTTAATAAATTAACAATTTAATGCACGTTTGCATTATCACTCAGTCAGATACACTCGTATTAGTAATTAATCATAGCAATTAGTTCAATGGGAGAGTAATCGGGTTTATATCAGTTTCAGTCTTAACTTCAGTATAAATCATTGATAACATTATTTTACAGCCATCTTATTAATCCTTTTTTACATAACTACAGATAATCTATTGCCGGAAGGCTACAAACTTGTCTTGAACATCACCGTTTAGTATCGTGTCTGTCCGTCTTTTACTGGTTGCATTGCGGAAAGTGTGCGCACTGAATCAAGTAATATTCACTATGATTGTTCTTCTTGACTCCAGCAACATTTCTGTATCAGACAACTCGCCGTTAGGAGGGGGTTCCACCCCTTCGTTGTCGATATACCAAAATATTCTGTTCTTCATTCATCATCTTCGAGGGGGTTTTTAAGGCAAGAGTAAATGAGCATTATTTGAGTTTGCGTGACCCTTAGGACCTTGGCTGCTTCGTTACTTTCCATCAAGTGAGATAGCAGTCAAACGCACACAAATTTCAATGAAAATACCTTTATTGTAAATACCTAGTGAATCTTCTACTAAAAGCTTAAATTTATCTTATGCATTTTTTTTCATTGCATGAATTTATAGTAGTACATAATAAAGCGTAATTACCACTAAATAATTAAATCCATTAAATTAAACGTAAATATATTCCAAAATAAAATTTATGACAATACTGGTAATTAAAATGTAATAACATGTCATACAAATGTTAATTTACAATTTAGCTTTATCAAATTAAATACATTAGACAAACATAATAATTCACTTGAAATAAAAAGTTAAATAACAAAACATACATAATTTATATTGTTCAATTAAAAAAAGCTTACTCTTTTAGCTTTATGTAGCTTTAGGCTCTATTGAAGTCTTTTTTTCCTATCTATGTCCATTATTAGTACTGGCCACATAAATCACCAACCCAAGAGCAGAAAGTTTTGTTTATCAGCGCAGCCAGTTCAGAGGCATATGTTATCTTTTTGTTTATTTGCCACGAAACACTGACGAAATAATACGAAAGTGCCGTAAACAAACCATTCAGTCAATACGTTTTCAGGTTAGTAAATATTTGTACGAATATGTTAATGTTGGATATTTTGTTAAAGCAATTGTATTTTACTATTTTGTACTCGCATACATTTACAAAACCGGACTTACCCTTTACCCGACCTTACTTAAGGGCAAGCAATTTATGATTTACTCACATCTTGCCCGTATAGCATGGTAGTTTAGAGAATACCTTTGAAGCATTTTACCATAAAATCCCACCATAAAAACGACACCAAACGTCCCGGACACAATCTATTTTCTAACGCACACATTGACAGTTGAAAGATGGTTGCCGGCGAAAAACGCAGTCTTAGAGGATGATTAGTACTGCTCTGTCATTGCATTCCAAGAAACGTTTCCTCAGCATCATTCGCTTTGAACTAAGTCGTCTTTGTTCTTTGTGTTACGAACAAATTTATTGCCTGCTAGAAAATGACAGCACGAATATAGACTTAAAGCTCCGAACTTTACAAGTGACATAGCGAACTAAACAAATATTTATTACGCTTTTAAACTTTTAAAATTGGATATCCTTGACGCACAGCGGCTATTCCATGCAGTAAACCATGGCGTGATTGAAACAACTATTGCAGTGGCCATTGATGGGTGACCGAATAATCGTATCTCAAGCCTTTAGGGTTCAGAAAACACGTGAAGCTCTTGTAACGGCTGTTTGGTAGCAACCAACACCCACAAATCCGCATTAGGTTCGCTTTATGAGTTAGAGCTTAATCCCCAAGATCTGTGAAGGCCTATACCCTACCGTAAGCTGTTTGACTGTATAAATTGACTAGCTATTTCCTTGGGACTTTCTTCGTTAGATTGTAGTAGTTATTAGAATTTAAATCCTTTTGAACGGGTTATTTTGGTAATCATTCATATTTTTAAACAAAGAGCAAAACTGACTTTGTGATCTATTCCGTATCTTTGACTTCAAATTTTTTTGATTTACGCTTTCATAAGATTAAAGCTTTGATTAAAACTACCTTGTTGAAAAAACGATATTACACAGTAGATTAATAATTAGCAGACAACAATTGTGGCATCACTCTGCCTGCAGTGTGTTCCAGGAGCAGACGCATGTATAGTTCAAGTGTATAAATTTGTAATTTGACAAGACTCTGTAAAACCAATTATTGAAAAGAATAACTACACGAGTTTCTTGCCGGAGTCTTCACGTTAGATAACAATATTCCAAAGCGGTGGTAGAACCATTTTAAATTAATGAAAAAATATATTTATTGTTTTGCGGATTCAAAGGTATATTTATAGATTTATTTGAATAAAGTATTTTTTAATTTCAATAATCCAGTGTGGATCGCAGCATTATTTTAATCTTGAATTATACTTTTTCCTTATATCCACAGGTTCATTAGGATATAGCAGGTTTAAATTACCTGATTGTTTAAAAAGCAACATTCCACACTTAGTGATAAATTTCTGTTAGCAAGTATGATTATCGCTCGTCCTATAGTAACGACAAATACCTAAAAAGCTTGCAATGCCTTAAGCATTTTATCTCGTTTCCAGAACGTTCAAATTTCGCCAAATCCAAACCAAGTATCTGCGTTAGCATAAGAAGGGAAACGGCTCACAGCCCCTTGTAACTTTTTGTGAGCTCCAATGCGACCTAGTGTAAAAGTTGCCTATATGTTAGAAAGTCATGAATAGGCAATTCCGAGTATTTCTGATCACGTCCACTCCTTTGGGTTTCGGCCAAAGCGTCATCGGGCATAACTTTGATTTTACAAGATTTGCACACTTTCCCGGCTAAACTTTTTGCCAACTCTTTAACGGTACACATTTATAGCATTGCATGACATTTTCTTTAAAATTACTGAAAAGGCTATAATTTTATATTTGATGAAATATTTTACAAACCTGTAGTTCCAAAGCCAATGGTTGTAACTCTTCAAAGTTATTAGATTTAAAATGCGCGACGTTTTCGTGTTCAGCTTACGATCTTGCTTAACTTTCGCAACAACCTCATGGTAAAGTCCCTCCGTGCTTTGTAAGGCCCGTTGCCTCGGATCACTAGTTATATGCTAGGTCGGGAGTGATTAACACCCTCCAATCCATATAAGGCCTGGGTAGTATCCAATCTCGTAGGATCCTTTGTGGCCTTTGTCCCTACTTTAGAAGATACATAGACACAAACATCTATCAAATCCATCTGGTACGACATCTACATAGTGTGCTGACGTCAGATTAAAATACATGTGTCTCCACTTCTACTCTTACTCCAAGTAAGGATTAGTACGAAATCCTTATGACTGTAACCTTTTAAAGGTACTATCTCCAACTCACCTACCAAGCGTGGAGACTATGTCACAAACTTTCGTTTAGAAGGTACTTATTCTTAGTAAAAGTAAGTAGTATCTTAGATTTATACTTTTCATCTTCGATTTTCTATGTGGTAATCATATAAGTAAGGGCAACAATATCATTCCATTGAGCAAATTTTCTTAACGCTTCACAAAATTATCAAGTCAACCATTTGGTAAACCACACCTGTGTAGGTTCAAAAACTTGATCCACGAGGCTCCACAATGTGTACGCAAAAAATGCCTAACGTTACTTAATTGGATAGTTGAAAAATTATACTCTATCTAATGAAGCTTGTTTAACCGAACCACATCACATTTGTTACACTCCCCTGTATGAAATATGCAAATTTAATGGCCTGTGTTACTGTTACACTCAGAAAAAAACATACCTGTCTGTCAACAACACGCCCATGTAATACATTTTAACAAAAGCCTACCGAGAAAGTGATGTTAGATGTTTGTTACCAATGATCAATTGTTGTCTGAACTCAATTTGTATTCTACTTTTTTGCTTATGATTCCAATGACGTCACGTCATAGATTCAACTATAGATACAACCAATAAGAATCAGGTCCATTTATAACGGAGTCATGCGGCAGCCATTTGAGTAACGATATACGCGTTCATATGTTTGTAATATGGTACCTATCTCACGAATTCCAGAGCGAGCTAACATCTCGCAACTTCCAACAAGTCTTATTTCTTAAGTTTTATCTTGAATTATTGTGCGGCAAAATTGAATTTATGTCGTTGCTTATCTTAGCGAAAAAAGACCTCGGCTTCATTTCTGTAATGTTCATATTGACGCAAAAACAGGATCATCCCTCCATATCCTTACATATCGAGCGAGAGCTCCACAATTCCTTTAACGGCATGCACTGGCTAAATAAATTGTCTGAGAGTGCAATTTTATCTGTCAGATTATAAAGTCCGGTGAAATATGTTAAGACTACAATATACTGAGACGGCCACGTGAAGACTACCTACAGTACGTTGTTTTTACATTGCATTAATGACACGTCCGACGGAGAATAATGTACCTGTGTCAAACTCTGAACGTTTAAGAGCTTTATGATTGATGGCGCGATATGAATTTTATAATACCTAACTTGTTACCTCTTGACATATGGTATACGATAACATATTTATACTTTATTCAGTTGTCATAGGCTTTAAATTGTAACGTATAAAAGCGTTCGCCTTTATTTCGTGTGGTCAATTTAAAAATTCAGATAACGTGCAGACATAATTAATAAAAGCTGCCATCTCGTGCCATAATACAGGCATCAGAAAACATGTAATATCCTTGTAAAACCGATAAACACCTGTCAAAATGGCGATGAGTAATCCCAAATATTTGTTTCTGATGACTCAAATTCCCAGTCATAAAATTAAGTATTAAGTATCAGCGCGTTGTGATAAATCAGACTTTAAAATTTAAACACATCGGTCGAGCATTCCGATACGTCATTGAGTTTTTTAAAGCCTGGGACGCGACGGGCGCGTGATGAAATTTGCACATTCATGAAAGAAAAACCACCAAACGTGTTTTGATAAAATGCCCCCACATTGTCCCTACACAATAAGGCTGACTGGTATAAATCAGTGGCAGGGATTAATCACCCCTCCGTTTATCCATTTACGGATTTCTTGTGACAACTGAGACATGGAAAAACTCTAAAATGAATTTCGTGTACAGTACATTCACAAAAACTTACAGTTATATGCTATAACGATGATGATTTTTAACTTAACACTACACTAGATAATTAATTTACTATTTGCACAAATAAAAATACAACAAGAAGATATGTTGTGATTTAATTTTATGCCGACAGATATATTATTCATGCACATAAAACTTATAGCTTACAAAGCCTTCAGTGGTTTACAAAACTGTGTATACAATTTAGAGCCGGGATTGTGATAACTTTGACAAGTCTTTATATCAATATATTTTCAGCCAAATACGCAGTCATAGATATTTTAGTTACTTAATCGTGTTAAATAAGTTCAGGTATTGATTTATAGGTACATACTATTTATAAACTCCTCCTTTTTGTAGGTACTCGCTATTGATGTAACAATCGTATAGGAACGTGATGATAATGTAACAATCAGATAGTTACTTTAATTAAAGTCGAAATTCGCGAAGTCTGAATCAACATCGAAATTGAAAGCGTCAGTGACAAAAATCTCAATAGTTTGATGAAAGAAATAAAAATTAAAAAATATATAGGAATGTTAGGTCCCTATGTTCCTAATAAATACTCAAACGGTAGTAAAGTATTCCAATAAAATCTCAGATTGCTTATTCATTTTAGTTTCTTACTCAATGTTTGTAGAAAGTCCATACAAGTCTGGTCGGCGAAACGAGTTTATTAATAGTGATAATAAGATCGCTTGAGTGACAAACCGACATGCGGCATGCATGTGCACTCACAACCACGAGGTCTTATTGAATACGGAAGCGGTATAGTAAATAAAATAATAACAATCCACTAAGAGTGACAAAAAAATAAAAACAATTAATTTAATGATTTTCAGGATAAACTTATAAAAAAAGTTAATTAAAAATTCAGTAATGCTTTTAGTCATATTGAAAATTAGAAATAAAATTGTATATTACACATGACTGTGTAATATACACACAAAATATTTTATAATAAATAACGGATACCCTATTAAAAAATATTGTACCCATATACATATCTCATATGCATCCGATTCACTTATTGTAAAAGAAGCTAATAGTCACGTTTATCATAAAGAAGCATAATTTCATTAAAAAGAAAGTCTATTAAATTGTTCAAAAGTATTAATATTTTAGAGTTTTGGGTCTGAGCTTTATAACCACTAGAAATCATACCACAAAAGAAATGTCTGATAAATACAATTCTACCTTTTGATATTCCTTACATGAACACAAAACACGTTTCATAAAAGATTTATAGAAGCTCAAACTAGTTATATTTAAGAAAAGGTTTTGCAATCATTTAGGTTCGTAAGCATGACATACGTCACTACGTAAGATCTTAAAGTTTCACTTTAACTATGTTCACATTACATGCAACCTACTCCTTTCGGCCACGGCTGTCTTTATGATTTAAGTTAACCTATTTATCTTACCATAGCAGTGGGGCTTTTGTAAAAACTGAGTTCCCGTATGAAAGGTGAGACCAGCGGAATGAAATTACCTGTACAATTATACTGTTCCTTATATCATAATGTTACAACATTCCATTTAAAGTGAATAACGCACTCACAATAGTGCAAGTGGGTTGATAATTTTTATACTTTTTTCTTAAAGAAAATCTTATCTCGTAAAAAATCAACGTTATCACGTAAAAAAGAAAATCTTTTACATTGTGTCTTTGACCACTATATACTATTATGCACTTACAACTTTTATATTATAATTCAGCGAAAACAGAACAAAATATATTTAAAAAGCATTCTTGTAAAAAATAATCTTTAATCGTCATTAATTTAACCTGCCTGGCTGCCCTGGCTAATGATTTACCTGCCCTGGCTGAGCTGGCAGGTAAATCATTAGGGAAAACCTTCATTCAGCAATGAATATTATAGGCTGTAATGAAAGTGATGATGATAAATTTAACCTGTTAGTATTGGACAACATCTAAACGAATGACTGATTGAGATTCAGGTTCCGAAAGTTCCTTATCAGAGTATTGCCTTCTCTAAACAGCGCCTATTATTACGGTCCCGGGTAGCAAATATCCATACTCAGGAACTATTAAATGATCAAGGAATATTGAACTCTATTACCTTAACCCTAAGTCTATCATGCCGAGATAGGTATTGGTTTATCTATCTAACGGCAAACCATACAAATATGGTAACGTTCATTTTCTAAATTGACCCAACGGGAATCAACCCGCTTCATTGCGCATATCGTGATTTATTCACCATTATACTTACGAAGTTGTCGGGATGTCGATAGGGATTGCATATGCGTCGATATCTGAATTGGTAGTTGTGGGTAATTAGCCTATTTGTTTATTTTTTTACTATTTTGAAGACTTTTTGTTACATTTCCTTCAACCCAATTGCGATATTAAGCTAGTTCAATAACTGTTACACCCAATCCTGTGAAAACGGTTTGCAGAAAATTAATAGAATGCACAATTTTCATAGTTCACAAGATTTTATGCGTAGTAGTAGTAGAGGGTCGGTAATGATTTATGGATCTTGTAATTTAGTTAAAGAAAGGAATCGAGGGTTGATATTCGTACATAACCATGCATTTCGTCAAAACATACCAGCATGTTATAATTCTATCATTAAATAAATATGTTTTTTTTATAATAGGATATATATCATCGATAGAGCCTCAGTGGACCATTGGTGTGGACATTCTGATCTGGGTGCAGGATCAAATCCCGCCACACAAATCCCGTTTTTAGTACCCTTGTTTAAATTGCGACTAGATGGCGCTGTGTGAATATCCGTGGATATTATTATGGTAATATCCCTATCAAAGATGACAACAGTGCTTGCGACCCAAATGCGTCGAGCTCGTGGCGGGATGCACCCGTGTCATGCGTAATATCGACAGACGTGCGGGACACATGCGTCGAACATTCCATTATAAGAATAGTGACCAGTGTTGCCGCACTAACAATAGTTGGACTATCGATAGTTGACTTCGAAAATCGTCTATACTATCGATAGCTTAGTCTAGCAACGATACTTTCGATAGTATTGCAGTGTACCAATACTATTGTGCTAAACTAAGCTATAATATCGATAGTACTAAGCTATAATATCGATAGTATTGCAGTGTACCAATACTGTTGTGCTAAACTAAGCTATCGATACTATCAATAGTATTGCAGTGTACCAATACTGTTGTGCTAAACTAAGCTATTGATACTATCGATAGGCTGATTGATACTTTTGCTTTTGTCGAACTATCGGTGGACTATCGATAGCCTATCAATAGTGGACTATCGAGCGGCAACACTGATAGTGACCGACTTAGACATTCAACAATGTATGAGCGTGTCTGAAACGAATAGTTTTCTTAGTGACATGACATTTTTCTATTACGATTGAAGAATGTATTTGAAGATATTTTATAAATACGAGCAAGTTGTCCTAAAACTTACCTATTTCTCATACCATGAGGCGTTAAGCATGACTGATTTCCGTGCTAAGGGTGAGTTCCGTGATAAATGTCCTTGGAAGTTTACACAGTATAATCTAGCCCTAATTTAAACTAAAGACTCGTGCCAACTATGGGTGCTAAATAACGGATAATCATACTAATATATCGAGTATACCTTACATATATATAAATAAATTAATTGCCCTTAATGACTCACGACAGTGCACAGGTTTTCTAACACAGCATGGCTTTGCAGTAGATTGGTCCGTTACCCACCACCACCACCACGCAGAATGAATAAACGTAATGACGTGTAGGTCTACCATAACAACATCCGAGGAGGAATGTAAGTTTATGTCTACTACACCAAGGGTTTCGGGTTCAATCCCCGGGCAGTACAAACATTTGTGTGCATGAACATATATGTTTGTATTGATCTGGGTATTTCTATTAAAATATTTATCCATATTACAGGCTAATGCTTAGTTTGGGCCTAGATGGCACTATGTGAATGTCATTGCATATAATGAATATATATTTTATTTATGTTCATTCCAAAACACGGGTGGAATTCATTTAAAATAATATATGTACGTACATAATTCTAGAACATACTTCTGGAATGTCAATCAACGTTAAATTCCATACCTATTTCAAATGACTCAGACATGACAACCATCACAGGTCCATAACAGTTACTGCTGAGATAACAATAATTTACCGTTTTCATTAACCGATAACATTGTGTAGTAGGCAAAGTTATGGCCATTAGATCCACATGTCGCGTTTATAGCGCACTATCACAACACATAAAGATTTCTGTGGTAAATAGCATTTGGTTTATAAATAATGTTGTTTATTTAAGAATAATAAATAGAGTCACGTCACCAGACGATTCTGGCGGTCGATGAAGCCAAAATGTGTTGGAGGCCTCGATTGGACAAGCGTGGCGTGGGTTGCAAATGGACAGATTGACTTGAAAACGTTGAATGGTAGAGGTACCTATTCCACAAAAACATTTTCTGTAAAATGTTACCAAGACGAGCACATAATGTTTGCGCTATGAAATGATATCAGATCTCATGTAGGCAAACATTTAGATGATCATCAGTGTGTCATTGACGAAATTGGCGTATTTTAGATATCAATAAAATCTTAATTATTAGAGCTATTGATTTAAGACTTTGTATGTTCAATTAGTTTATTATCGACATTATATCCTGAGAATATGAACTATCTGGTACATCGGAAACAAACTCTGTGAGAGTCCAAAAAACGGCAAAACACTTCGAGAAAAGGTAGGTAGTGCGCTTCGCTTGGCTCGTCTCGGCATTGCCATGCCCATCATTGGTCGATAGTGGGCTGATTGCTTAAAACAGCTACCTTTAATATGTCTTTATTTCTATATTATACAATACAAACACGCATTTTCAGCAATTTTCATATATGAAGTGCCTGGGGTCGATCCCGGAACCCTTGGTGTAATAGACGATTTCTTAACGATAATAACACCGCTTTGGTCGTCAAGTAAAGCTTTTGTTAACCAAATAAAATTAGCAAGTGTCATGCAAATTAATGTTAACATTAAGTATTTCACACACTTAAATTAATTAAAACCGAGCCCTATATAACTCATCAAGCTCACAAAACATAAAAGAAACGTCCGTCCCAAATGTATGTTACGTGAACGAAATGGTTCGGAAAGAATTATGTTACGTGTAAAAGTTGACATTAATGTCTGTTAAAATGGACGTGTTAATTAACGGAATAGAGCATTTATAATGAGGAAGCCGTAACAATCACATTTAAATATAATAACGACGTGTTAACGCAATCTTAAGAAGATCATAAAAAATGGCCTAGGTTCGTTACAAAGACTGACAAATTGTCATAATATCCATTGTAAGGAGTTGACTGATTGACCAAAAATTTACTTAAGTAACTAACTACGTATTCTTTAAAATAATATAAATAGGTTTTAAACACAACGAAATAGTAAAAACACGATGTTATTTGTCGTATCAAATAACCTAGTCAGTTTACTACTCCGTGTACGTATTTATTGAAATTGTTCGCCCAATTTATAGGCAACAATATTTTACAGCGTTTTAATTAAAACAATTACGTCAAATTGAGTTTAAAATATCGCAGTTAAAAACAGTAACGAAATGCCAACGTCAGATCTCTTAATAAGAGCTCATAACGACACACCGGTCAATCAACCACAGACGACGGCTGTTTAGTGCTCATAAAAAGATCTTTAAACAGTCCGGACTTCATAAGCAAGAATCTCCCGTTGGTAAAGGCCAAAAATTTCACAATTGCCTCCTCGCATGTTGTTTATACGCATAATTCGTTGCGAAACGTCGGTGTTACAGCGGAATTTGCTACGGATACAGGTTTTATCATTCAGCATGATGATAAAATGACGATGCATTACGGACAACAATAACAATTAATTTTGCAAAGAAAAACATTCGGCCCGCTTCACGACGTACATGTAAAATGCAAATAATCTTGTGCTGTACCCAATCGGTCTGGTGCCGGCAAAACCAAAATGGCGGTACTTATTTAAAAATGGAACCGATTTATTTTTATATTTGTTGCAAACTGTATCTGTTACATCATTGTGCGAATGATATGTGTGCAATAAAAATGACGCTAATGGACGTTCCAAGGAACTGTAAATTAATTTCTAGTGAAAAATTGATTTTTCTTTAAAACTTACATCGTCTGAAACTAATGATTGTCTAATGAAATAAATGTGATCATATAAATGTTACACAATCTGCTTTTCCCTTAATAATTTTTAAAAGACAATGCATTTTTTTTATTTTCATCTTTAATAGATAGATAACCGCCCTTTAACACATACGTATACTTATTGTTATATTTAGAACTTAAAAAAAATTATTCATTTAAATTTTGACCTAAACGCACCATAGAAAAAATTCAAAGTCAAAGGACGAGCACACTACTATGGCATTATGAAATGTGGCGAGCGACGTTTTAAGTGAAAATTCTGCCCAACTGACGCGATGGGCAGAATTTTGCCGCGGACACTTTTGAGTGAGATTGTGCATCTAGGTAGTGTTTTGTTTATCTAAGACCAACGTACTTAATATCCTAAGATAAAAACATAATAAACGTTAAAAAATATATTTTCATTTACCTACGTTTCCTATAAATTAGTTTTAATAAAGAAATTTATCTTAATAAAAACTGTTATAACTTTCTATCTTTTATCATTTCATCCATATCCGAACGTCAACTTTGATTATACTATTCCTCCAGCACTATTTACTGAAATTCAGTTTTTATTAAGGGTCTAAACATAACGGATAAACATAGGCAGAACACGTGTAAGTAATAGAATAAGAAAAAAAAGTGTGCCCCGAATATAAAACAAGGTTTGATAGTGGCAACCTTTGTTTTAGGAACAGAGTTGTAAGTTTCAGCATCCTTGAACACAATATATTAAACCTTTAATATATTAATAGGACACAGTTATTAAATCTGTAATTTAATTTCACATCGTGTGGGAACAGCTTAAATATACAGTTAAATATATGACTCGCCGTATAAGTCTTGCAATTTGCAATGAAATAAAACTACAAATTCACCTAGTTCTTGTTAACTGAAAATAAATTACACAGTCGTCGGCCAAGCTTAGAAATATTCAAATTGATTTAAATTCTTTTTAAGCTAACGCCGGCTAAGCGATTACTGAGGCAGCCGACGCATACATAATTCATAGATTAACACATAATGGACTACATTTTGTACGTGTATATTTGGACCAATTATTTGTTGTCAATGCAGAAAGCTAATTAAATGAAATATTTATTGGCTGATTATAATTGGCTCTTTCTCATAGTTCGATTTTCCGTATATTTTCATTTATTTTTTCCACCACCCTAACATTTTAACTAAGGTTTCATAAAAGAGCTCATTTGTGAAGACTGTTGTTCAAATCCCACCACGTACCTATGCCTATTCGAAACAGCGGTTTCGCTTTTTACCGTCGATATGTACGTTTATCCGACGCTCTTACGCTGAAGAAAAACATCGTGAGGAAACCTGCGCACGTCTATGAAGATATTCAAATATTGTGTACGAAATCGGTCAATACGCACTGTGCCCGCGTGGACAACTAAGGCCTATACACCCTATACGGGTAGGCTTTTGCCAACGACGGATTTCAGAAACTTAAACTTAAATTATGACGATGATAATCCTTGATTAATTTGCGGCTAGATGGCGTTGTTTGAATGCTTAAGGATATGTGTACTCCTTTTTTAAAAACCTTTTTAAATATACATACAAGCTGTCACCACCGCTACCAAAAAAAGACTTAGCGAAAAAACATGTAGAACGGGTAGCAGCGCTCTCTTAATGATACCTGACCTTTCATAATGTACCTACTGCTGTCCTGCGAAGAATGGAGATTATGGTCATTGTCATCATCATGATGACTGGAGATTATGGTGTTTTCGTTGAATAGGCCCTAAATCGGTAATGGACCGACAGCCTGTGACTTTTTATATAAAACAAGTTTATCGAAAGCGTAGGAAGTTTGTTTTGTTTTTTATTTCTTACAAATATATTATACTTACTCATACGAATATAAGATACATCTCTATACACGTATAAATATAAGGGTATAGAGATCATATCGTATAAATTAACATGTATTTTACGTTCGTGCTGTTTTTTTTGTATCTGGCTACTCTGGCTAGTTATTAAAATAATTATCTACCATACAAAATTGTACCCACTTAGGTACAATTTGGTCCTATAATTATCAGTATTCAACTGGTGATTAATCTTACATCAAGTATTTATTTATATTAATTGCACCTTATGCAGGAATATCGAAAAAACACGAAACCATCTGGTTACATTAATTTCGTATTTTACATTTAAAACATAGTCAAGTTATTATAAGGGCTTTTTAATACCCGGTTTATCAAAGGACGCATATTCAAATCCCGTCTCATGATGTCGATTCTTTTAGTGTTTGATATATTAGATAAAGCAAAATAATTTTAGATATTGTACCTACATACTGCTGTTTATTTAACGCGCTTTTTATGTTTTGATTTGATTATTTATACAAACAACCATATATCTCTGCCATTTATCCGATACGATGAAACTGGTGAATTGGTATTCACTCGCGGCCCAAGGATTTCAAAATAATGGTGCGCATGTTCATATATAGTATATCAGTCATCGGTATGTTTATGCGAACGTGGGTTTTCGCAACATTGTAATGGATCCTTGGTACCTAAATTAATACATGCAACATACAAAATATATCTAGAACTAATCATAACCCTATGTTACGAGCGCCCACCTAAATATTTTGTCGAGCGTTAATTTGTATCAACGGCTCACTTAATGTTCAGATTGCTGCTTGTTCTACGCGTTGAGAGTTCGATTCTCCCGCATAAATTAGTTTGAAGCACTACTTTGCATTTTTCTAGTTACTAAGTTAAGTCTTTAAGCAGTCAGTACGAGCTGGCAAAAAGGCAGTCACTATACATAAAAATGTCGTGAGAAGCCGTACTATTACTATATCCATTTTTGGCTAAGGCCTCTTCCAATGACTTTCATCATTGAAGAAATTTGAAACGTAACTGGCTGTGCGAATCCACTGCGTGTTACCGGGAGTCTCCAGAGTCGTTTGCTATGCCACAGTAATTCTTAGACAAATCTGTGCTGATACAACTTTTAAATGTAATATTTTCATGTCGTTTCTAAAATATTGGTACATTCATTCTGAGCTTGCAAATTTGTAATATTGAATGTCCACGACTCGCAGTCACTTACTTTATGCCATGTAGATAGGAAGGTCATGAAGGTTCACAATTTGAAGACGGTCGTACCCCTGTCATAATGTAACAAGTTCTTGTTTTATGGCCTTATTAATAGAGATCGTCACCCTATCTTCAATACCATACATTGCATTATTAGATTTATTATTCTAATACTTCATAGAGCGAGGACAACGTACTGTGCTTACCCGTTAATTGGATCAGCTTACAAATGTCATTGAGCTTTGTGAAATAATCCAGAGGAGATTGCCAAATATAGAATTCAATAAAATTTATTGAAGTTACCAATTACTTTTGCTTTTATAAAGGTTAATAATTCCGTCAAGTCAAACATATTTTTAACAAGTACAGTGAAAACAATAATTACGTTTTTAATTTACCTTTTAAATGTATTGATGCATACATACATATCTACAGACATTCACACATCGACATTTAGCCCCTAGTTACGCGTGAAGCCTGTATTAAGGGTATTAGACAACGGACAAACATACTTATATACATTTTTTTGTTAATACATACAAATTATACATAGAAAACACCCAGACCATTACAACCAGACATGTTCATGCACACAAATGTTTGTACTGCCCGGGGATCGAACCCGGAACCCTTGGTGTTGCAGCCGACGTCTCAACCGCAACACCAAATGGATCGTCAAATAATAAAAAAACTATTTCATAATTAAACATTTATTTCATAATAGGTGTTATTGACAGTATTTATAATGTCAGCCAGGACCGATGGCCGTTGGAGCAAACAAGTTATTGTCTATATTATACTAGTATCTTGTTGTTATGTGAAAAGTGAGATAGCTTCCGACAGTTCGGAGTGGAAGTTATTGGGGAGGCATATGTTCAGCGGTGGGCAACATGTGCTAATATGTGTGTGGTCACACTCTCAATAAATATCGTACTCAGGATCCCCAAGATACAGGGTTTTCCTAGTTTGGGGTCCACTGGCTAATGAACGCTTCTTCTGTGTTTATGTTACTCCGTTTTGTACTGTATCTATTCATGTATGTTGGTTTTTTTTGTACAGTTTCTCTCTCTCTCTGGTTTGCTAATTGTGTGAAAATAAATAAGATGATGATAATGTGTTAAATTTGTATATTTGTTTACCCGAGTGGGACCGTGTATGATATAGTTATTTGCATAGATACCTTAGTCTCATTTGTTTCTCTCTTCATAACTTTTATGCTCTTAATATTAAAATGTTCCGGACTGATTGATTTGGCAGTGCGATTATTTAAAATTGGTATCAACATGCCTAACTATTTGGCCATGAGTAAATACTCATAGCCAAATAGTTATTCTATATTCTTAACAAAAGCGTATCGTGGTTGCTTGCGGTATTTTTGGTGCTTCTATACACGGTATAACCTCAAATGAAGACATCCTTAGGAAAACCATGGTGACCGACAAGGCACATAGTGCAGCGATGGCCGACGAGGTATTTAAGTTTTCGAGTAACGTCCACGTTATGGAAAAAGAGCGGCAGGCCGACCCACAACCTTATAAATAAAATTAATATCCACTGACATTCACACAGTGCTATCTAGCCCCAGACTAAGAATAAGCCTGTAATATGGATACTAAACAACTGATAAACATGCTTATATATTTTTTTTGTAAATTCATACATGTTATTATACATGGAAAACAACCAGTCCAATACAAACAGACATATTTATGCACAGAAATGTGTGTACTGCCCGGGGATCGATCCTGGGCAACCATTACACCATATGAGTCGTCAAGGGTGACGGGCAATGATGCAAAAAGTATAGATTAGTGATATGTTCACAAAACAGCTGAAAAATGTGTTCCAAATGCAGCGACAGTACACATACACATATGTCGAATGAGCGTACATTTACCTAAACAAAGAGCCTACAACTCTATTCTCTTTGGCGGTTCGTTTTTGAGGCACGGGTGGCGTATCTACCTTTATATATACAGAATATCATTGGTGACCGATAGCAGATGGATGTCGATGGCTAGGAATCAGTCCACGTTTTTTTTTCTTAGAGGAGGCCTTGCTTCAGCAGAGAACGTATTAGGCTGTAATGATAATGACGTTGATGATTGATGTAATGACCACATCAAAGATATATCGTCCTGGTTTAAAAAATATATGTTGAGCATACATACATTTATGAATATTACTTCAAATAAATATGTCAATTAATTTACGTTAGTATTGTTTACTAAAAATCCTATACCATTATTGAGCTATATGTATGCTGAACAGAAATAACGTTCGCTTTTTCCGAAAAAGTATGCAAATAAGATAGTAAAACAAACTTGGCAAATACGACGGTAGACATCTTTTTGCCCCTAATGTTGAGTGATAAATCCCGCGAACGACAAACAGGGTTCATGTAATCTGGAGCGCAACTAGACACCAAAAGTTCAGCCTATCAGACCAGGCATATTTTAACTTTCCATGTCATTTAACAGCCCATATCTTCAATATGAAACATTATTACGTCAGGACATTATCTGCAAATGAAATATATGTGCGTTTGGGAGCAAACACCAAGTAAACCGCTCGTTCTGTTGGATTAATGTGAGGTATATCAGCGTAGGTTGAGAAGGTTAGGAAATGCAACGGACACAATGTTACTGAATCATCTTGAATAAAGAGTTTGGAAACTGTGTTAGAATCTAGCTTTTACAAATGTTTTATTTTAATAATTACCAAATATCACGAAGAAGGCTTCACGAATCAAAAAAAAATGAAATGAAACACCAAATGAAATTGACAAAATCGTCTCCTAGAATAGAATTGTAAACCTGAAGTATTTTTCATTTGAATTGTGGTATGTTATTATTTAATTTCTTTTTATTTTTTGACATATTTGTATTTTATTGAATTTGTATTTGTTTATTGATTCTTTGACATACTTTCATTAATTTTATAGCATTTTGACGTTTTGTATTAATGTATTTTATTATTTTAAACTAGCATGCTGACATTTTGGTGTATACTGTAAGTCACTATGCATTTGTAAATAAATAAATAAAAAGTAAATACCTACTATACTGCCCTTACTAACTTGTTAAGGAAAGTATTAAATGAAAGATATTAAATTTTAGAATGTCGTTATTTCAGTCTTTCTTACTGTAAACAAATTATCATCATCAGTTCATTATGTCCCCACCGAAGGGCACGAGCCTACCTGTGAAGGGCGTTGGCCTTAGTCGTCCACGCGGGCCCAGTGCGGAATATCCGACTTCACGCACAACCTTTGAATCTCGTCGCAGGCGTGCAGGTTTCTCTCGATGTTTTCCTTCACCGTTAGAGCGTCGGATAAACGTACATACAATTCCGAAAAATTCGAAAATCCATTGGTACGAGGCGGGATTTGAACCTGCACCCCCCACACCAATGCTAGAATTTATTTAAATATATTATTTATGTTACTTGATATTGCGGAACCCTCCACGGGCGAGTCCGACTCGCACTTGGCCAATTTTTTTTTATACGTAGGACATGTATTTCAATGAAAAAAATAGTGCTCTCGTCGTCAATTCATAATATAACGCACAATGAATTCCGAAGTTAGGATTGCTATTTCGACAATTGATACTATGTCATCTATTCAACTCTATTTATTTTCTTCACGTAATATTTTTGTAAACCGAACTTTATTGCCTTGTAATATAAAAAATAAATTGGGTCCGAAATCAATACGCTTCTTCATATTATGTATTACATAAAAAAGAGCATTATGGTATGACAAATGTATTTTTTATATTTGGTATTTTTATATCCTCAACAAATTATATTTCAGGAAGGTAGTTAATTACCTTCCTGAAAACCTTGATAAAACCTTCATAAGAAAGGAAAAATGTGAATAAATGTTTGAAAAAAGTTTGAGAATTTATTAAGTAACGTCACTTATGCTTAACAAAATGTCAGGGGAGGAAACGGACTAGAGTTATGTTTGGCTCCCATGTTGAACTTAAACCGGAACATTTGTGAATTCAGTTGTTGAAGAAAAAGAAGCCAATGTGGACATTTACATACAATAGAAAAGTATTTAAGTGCAATATTCAGAATTACCTTTCTCACACCATTTATAATGTTGTCAAACGAAACCAGATGGTTTTATGGAAAATTTTTAAATTTTCTTAGACTTAAAGATAAAATAAAATATGATGCAACTACTCATATAACTAACAACTATTTAGTGACCTTTTCAATTCCGCTTGATGGATCCACGTGCCAAGTTTAAGGTCTAACTTCCTTATCTGATGCAACTAATTTAGGCAAACGGACTTGGATGGGACTGGAGCTATGAACATTAACTTTAGCTCTCAATAGGTCTTCTAAATAGGATCCTGAAAAGCACTGACATGTACCTGAATTTAATACATAACCTTTGCAGTCGTTGTATGGCTAATTATTATAATAAAATCAATTTAAAATTTATTATGCGGAAACATAATAGACAGGGCAGGTCTATGAACGTCTTGTTCGTGGATAAAATAGGAACGTATATTTGTATCAAAATACGTTTCATACAAGGAACTATCGAGGCGTAAATCGTTTCAATTTAGATTAATTTTGAATCATATCAATTAAGCAATCATTATACTCCTATTTCAAAGCTTTAAAATACTTGCAAACTTAATTGTAACAATGATCTGCGAAAGCACGGATATTTGTCGCGATTTAATGCGTTTGGTTCAGTGACATCGTTGGTGAAGATTTATGTAAGTGTCGCCAGATACCTCGATACGATATAGGGACGGACGTTCCAAACAGACGTACTCACAAATAACGTGAATAGCTTTGGCATGCGGCTGTATTTATAAGATATGACTACATAACAGAAGAATTGTCATAGTTCTGACATCTGAATGTTAGAGACATTATTTCTTATTATTATAAGTTCTTTTAATTTGTTATTAATAAAAAGCGCATTTTTTTCAAAAACCTGTCAAGTTTCGCTTATAAAAGATTTAGAGTACACTGTGAAAAAGATATCAGATCTCATGTAGAGCCAAGCTTCTGAATCTACACGGCCTAACCATAAACTCAACAAATTCTACATATTACTAAAGTCATTTTTATCTTGCTGGTACAAGGCGACTTTAACCAAAACAATCACGTTTTGTTTTGTTAGTTTGAAAAAAGTTTGAGAAATTATTTATTTGTTGTTAGTTTGATTCCTCAAAAACTCGAACCCAATTCAAACTGAGCAGCAAACAGTGCAAATACAATGCGGACATAGTGCGCGAAACGGTGATGAGTGCAGCGCATGATGCGCGCGCGCCTTAATGGAAGAGTCATGGTCGTCGGGCGGCGCGCCGCTGCTCCGCACGAGGTCGCTACCGCTGGTACTGGAAGCGAGCGGTGCACCCACGCGCCAGACGAAACTCGACCCACGACAGCTGCTCACGCTAACCCGCCACTACTACCCCGAAGGCGGGTGGGGATGGGGCGTCGCAGCCGCGGCCACTCTAGTACAGCTGCTGGCGCACGGCTTGCATCAGGCGTCTTCTGTGCTTGCCGTGGAAGCTGTAAAACGGTTCGGCCCTCAAGTGCGGATGCAAGCAGGTTTGGTTTTACTTTATACATATCCTAGAACACATGATAACACCAAGGCTGTAACTAACTAAGAAACTATTCAACTATGGGAATAAAATCAACTCAAGACGATGTAGGTATATCATATTACCTTTTAATACTGCTCAATCTACCTTACTACTACTACCCTGAAGGCGGGTAGGGATGGGGCGTCGCAGCCGCGGCCACTTTAGTACAGCTGCTGGCACACGGCTTGCACCAGGCGTCCGCTGTGCTTGCAGTGGAAGCTGTGAAACGGTTCGGCCTTCAAGTGCGGATGCAAGCAGGTTTTGTTTTCCTTTTATATATATCCTAGAACACATGATAGCGCCAAGGCGGCAACTAACTAAGAAACTATTCAACCATGGGAAAAGATCAGCGCAAGAAGATGTATGTACTTATATCATATTTACTTTAATATTAATAAGTAGGAAAAACCAAGTAATACAGCTAAAAGATGCTGTTGACGCTAGTCTGGGATAAAAGTAGTGTTTCCAAACCTCTTCTAACTTGATCTTATTTTTTGATTTCGAATAATTGATTCATACGGTTCAACGATACCGTATAGGCTTCATGATTTTCTACATTCAGATATCAATGGTCGTATTTATTCTCAAACATGTAAATACAGATAGTGAATCATATCACCTTTGAACACTCACAATACAAAAGATCATTCGTTTCAAAAAATAAATATGTCGTTTTTCATTTTGTTATTGTTAGCATATCCAGTTAATGTTGCGGTGAATTGAAAGTTACGACAGGGACGCATGAAAAAATACAGACGTCCTTTGTCGTATAACTCTTTTATTTCTGTGAAATATCCCCCGACAGTGGTGTTCGAAGATTTTGGTAGAATGTTTCAAATAAATTCAGATGAACGTATTTTCGGAGACATTCGGCGAAGCAGAAAATTTGCAAGCGTAGCTGAATGAATGCATACCCAGTCTACAACCACGCTTCATTTTATACGTAAATCTAGAAGATACACCCTATTGCAAATTTTACATCACTTCGTCCTAAAAATATACGGCGACTTGCTACATTTTTAAATTCCGTGACGAATATTACTCAAACCCATTGCCATGGTTCATACACATAAGAAAAATAAACTTAAGTTACCATGTTGTGTAGTTAACGTGTTATGATATCAAACAATAGAACTAAACTCCGTGAATAATAAAACAGAGTTATTCTTCACATCAGCAGATTCTGTCATAAGTCTACCATCTTTTCCTAAATAAAAATCTTATACAATATAATTTTACTGCCAGGGAAACCATTTAGTGTTGATGTCAAACGTCCTAAGGCAGTCCGCTAGAATTTTATCAAAGTAAACGAGCGGTTGCAGACCAAGAGATCGTAAAAATAACAGACAATAAATACTTATAATGTGCGTTGGGCATCGTCAAGAATCGATTACCTTGTAGAATGGAATCGTTTTCTTTGTATCTGCCGACTGGGGTACCAGCAGACGATGTAGTTGTTAAAAATGCCGTAAGTGGGAAATGCAAATACAATATCGACATAATAAACAGGACGAAAATCAAGAAAAATATTTTTCTCTTTTGTAAGTATCGACGTACCTAATTGGGGTACCAATTTGTTGTAAATGTAGAATATATTCTATTTGGTTCAATCGCCTTGTTTTAACTCTTAGGAAAACTAAAAGGAAAGTATAGCTGCAAGAAATCAACCAAACTGAAAACTATTTTTAAAACACGCACCAAATTTGGCAAATACAATGTCGTTACACATTAAGCCCGTTTGACTTTAACGTGAAACCTATAAATGATACCGATCTTAAGACATCCCATTAGAAACGAAGTATTATTGTTTCCGCGGAAGACATTTTATCGGTAAACCCTCTCGTTGTAGAACGAAGTAAGAATATAGATGATCCATTTGGCCGAAATAACGGCCGTCTCCGAGATCTTTTCCTAAGTTGAAGATAAGAAACAGAAGATTGATTGGAACATTTTTTTTAATCTTTTTTATTAAAAGGACTTTTGTCTTACATAAGACATGTCAGTCCTACCGTCCGTACCTTAATCTAAATAAACACTAAACATTCAATAAACTTAACTTTAAACATAAATTCTTATATGCTATCATAATTGACTAAGAGGCAGACACTAACGAATTACAAGGTCTAAGAGCATTTTGGCAGCGCTCGATTGTATCATTTGAACTCCTTTGATTATATAATCAAGAAATAGTTTACTCGACACGAAACACAACGCTCTTAGTTTGCATGTTTTTTTTAATACAAAACAGTTTCTTATTTCAGTTTATAAATCCTCTGTGATATATAAATTAAAACGAAACAATAGGGTACATCTACTATCAAAAATCTCGAATTTCATAATTCTGAATTCCAATTTTCAGTAATCCGATGTATAATAATAACATTCCTATTGTTAAAAATTCGACATTTCATAAGTCCTTATATTTATGATAACGATTTTTAGAATCCCGAATTTGAAAATACCGTACTAATTACCGAATCGTAATTCCGAATCATTAAATATCATAAGTACGAATTCCGAATATCAAAACTCCGAAAACATAAGTTAATTGAGTGCAAGCAAATATGCATGCAAGTAAGCCAGCATGCATGCAAACAAGCAGGCATGCGTGGAGGCAAGCATGTATGCAAGCAAGAATGCAGGCAAGCTTGTATACAAGCAAGCATGCAGGCATGCATATGCTTTGATCTTCTGCAGGGCCACGGAAAGTGCAGTCCTTACGCCCTTACTTAACGAAACTTAGGCACCCACGCTCGCTTCCGCAGCTCCGGAACTAGCTTCAGCTAGACCAGCTAGCCAGACCAGCCTTAGCTACTCCAGCGCGTAATAATACAGTTTGAATATATAAAACTGTATGTATTTATGACTTAAGGAAAATTTAAAAATTATAGATGTTTATTCTTTCTTTCTTTATAGATAATATTTGGAATTTTAAAATTCGGAATATTTTTTTTCTAAATTTTTGGGTTTTCCCGAATTAATAACAATAAATTAAAGGTTACGAGTAGCAATGCTGGTAGGTAAGGGAACCTTTTTGAGTGTTGTGTTTGTCTTAATATAACCATAAATATAAATAATTAAATATACACAGACACTTAACACAGCGCCCCAATTCAGCAAGAGGCTACTACGGGTACTACAATAAACAACAATATTATATATTTTTTTACCTCGTTATTCAATTTTTTGTAATAACATAGATATATCGCACGTAGACAATAAATAAAATGCCTGATTTCCCGGCAGAACTGAAGCGCTAAGGGCGGACGGTCCTGTCAATCATACACAATCGTTTATTAGGATCGACGGCAAGCGCAAGAGATACGAGCTCACAAGCTCATCCTACATTTATCATGTCTAGGACGTTTAATATGTTTCGGTGCGGTGACAGGGCGCGATAACGCGATGCGATGACGAGCGATTATATTTAACACGTTTCCCCCCATCCGCATTTTTGGGTTAATGCCATAATTTGGCCCGAAAATCTTATTCAATTCGTTAAAGCTGTTGCTGTACACGCGGTTACCAGTTTGGAAACATCAGCAATGATAACATATTTTAAGTTTTTTTTCATAGCAACATTTTGTGAATTTGAGTATTGTAGTAAAGTGAGCCATTTATTTTAGTAAAATAACAAGGTGTATAAGGATGATAAATAAATATTCACCGTCTAGTCCCACACTAAACTACTAAACCGAAGTAAAACTTGCATGCCCAAAATATGACTAGGTTTTGCATACATTTTTTTAAGAAGAACCCTGCAACGGCATTACAATATTTTTTTATGAATTATTTTTTTAACAAATAAGTAATTGTATATTACAAACAGATTTTATTTATGATATTTAATTATTATCAAACTTTGGCATTCAACCACTAAAATCTAAAATGTTCACTGATAAATAAACGAAACTACAAATTACACTACATAATATTAATTACGCAAGTCATATTAGACTTTCTCCTTATATATAAGGAGAAAGTCATCATGCTTATAATAAGTAGCAAGCAATATAAATCAAAAAACTACTCCTTTGAACAAATACACAAAGATATAAATATCGGTTGCTTACCTAACTAGTTATGGCAGTTGTATGTCAATTATACCATAAAAATAGTGGACAGTTTAGGCGCAGAGAGGTTTTTGGACACATTCCAACACGCAATTATGGAAGTAACGAAAAGGATTTAAGCATATAAAGGACTTTATAGATAATATCTTCATTGCGTCATAACGCTGCGATAAGTTTATATGTTTTAAACATTGTTGACAACAAAACAAGTGTTGTAAATACAGACTGTACTTTAAAAGTGAACCTCATCATCTTCAGCTCATAGACGTCCCCACCGAGGGGCATGAGCCTACCCGTATAGGGTGTAAAGGCCTTAGTCGTTCACGCGAGCCTAGTACGGATTGGTCGACTTCACGCACAACCTTTGAATTTCCTCGCAGGCGTGCGCAGGTTTCTTCGCGATGTTTTTCTTCAGCATAAGAGCGTCGGATAACGTTCATATAATTTCGAAAATTCGAAATGACATTGGTACGTGGCGGGATTTGAACCTGCGCCCTTCTGATCGGAAGGCAACAGTCCACACCATTTAGCAACCGACGCTTTTAAAAGTTTACTTCAACCATTGTTTATTTAAACGCCACAAGAACTGAATGCCAGAGTATACATCAGTGACTTTTTTAACTCGTTACTTAATTTGTTATAAAAAAATGCCATATAGATAATGATCATACCTAAACACTTAACTTTAAAAATCTATTACATGTGTTTAATTGGATCTTCAAGCGAGCGTTATATCCTTACCTGGTCGACATCCCACGTATTCGCCCAGCTCGCTATGGTGCCTCGTTCAAAAGCGCACCGCAAAGGAATGGAACTCGTTGCCTCCTTATGTGTTCCCCTAGCAATACGACCTGGCCGCCTTCAAGGCAAGAGTGAATAGGCTGTTTCTAGACGGGCATGATCCAGCCTCGGCTGCATCATCACTTACCATCAGGTGATATGGCGGTCAAATGTCCATCTATAGAATATATAAAAATCTATACGAATGTGACTCCGACAGTGAACAATTGAACATAAAAGTGTGAGCTTTATACACTTTGTGTTAATAATGGTGTTTTTTTATGACATGGATGGATTTCTCCCTCTCTCTCTTCTACCTGTTGCAGTCGACTGCTGTAGATAGGTCTCCCTGATTTTGCGTCAGATATACCGGTTCTATCTTTACTCATCCGTACTTATATAACTTAAAATCACTAACATTTTATTTCAATTAAACAAAAAAGATGGGTGTCATTGTATTAAAAAAAGTTTTAGGATTTTGTGAAAATTTGGGATAGTAAACATGATCGATGCTATTAAACAAGGCACGCAAACAAATCTCTAGTTGAATCCTAAAGCCACTAGTCTTCATTTCGCATCGAGAGTAAGATCTCCGACTTCCCATTTATCTGAGTAAAAAGTAGCGTTGTGTTTCTAACATAACCTGGACTGAGATTTCAAGCTTTCAAAGTAGGTATAAATACTTCATATCGTATTTATACGATACCGATCTGAAAGTACAAATATTAAATTTTAATTTCAACATTCGCTTACGGTTTGCTGGTCCATCCATGTTTATTGTAATACAGCAGTAGGTATAAGCAGATAATCGGAGGTCCAGGATTTCATTCCATCTGAAGGCATTTTATCACCTATGTCCAGCGGAAGGTACTTAAGGTCTGTGAGATAGGTTTAAGAGAGAAAATAAAGCATCTAATATTATCATATGGAACTGATTTAATACAGTCTATTGCGTGTTTACCCGCATACCGATAACAATTGAATTATATTCAAGTTTGAAGTTACGCCTTATTTTTGGGTTTCCACTTTTAATCAGTCGTAACAAGCTGAAAATGCTTACAACGCATCCAAATGAAATATACTCGTCTCTTTTCTCTTAAATTTAAAAAAATATTTCTGATTTTCCTTTTGCTTTAAAGGCCTACAATTTACATTATAAACACTAAAGCCTTGCTTTTCTCTGTCCCTAGGCTTCCCTCAATGCATGATTGTATCAAACCAGTTTAATCCCATAAACTGCTAACATTGAAGTAAATACACGATACGTTGCGTAAGCACGGGCGCCAAATGAAATATATTAATTCATTGTTACATTAAAGCCAAATATAAAAACACCACACATTTTTATTATCCGTTTTAAATCGAAATCTTTTGAGAAAAACCGTCACGATTTCGATTTCATTTCATTGAATGTGCGATCTTTGCCAATAGTGTGCTATATGAGTCGATCTTAGACACAATTTACCACTTATTTACAAGATGCCGAGCCAGCACGATCGCTTTATTTTGTACCGATCGGAGCGAAGTACAATATCATATAAAGATTCCCTGCGTTTGTTGGCCAGTAAAGATGGCCGACCCTTATTTACGACCTTGTATTTTGCTTTTAGTGCTACCCTTTCATGGGTAACGTCGTTACGAGAGAAGCAGCGTTACCCTGATCCCTACAACGTGTTTACAAATGGTAATGAACGCAACGGTATCCCGTTTCCGCGTCCGTATAATAAAAAAAACTTTTGATAGTTAAATAATAGGTAAGCTTCTCCTGATATTGTGGAAGTAAGGCGAGGAAGTTACTACTCGAAAGTTATACCAAAATCCTTATACACATATCTTTTGGTGTCGCGGTTGAGAGGTCGGCTGCAACACCAAGGGTTCCGGGTTCGATCCCCGGGCAGTACAAACATTTATATGCATGAACATGTCTGTTTGTAATGGTCTGGGTGTTTTCTATGTATTTATTTACACAAAAAATTATATAAGTATATTTATCCGTTGTTTAGTACCCATAATACAGGCTTCACGCTTAACTTGGGGCTAGATGGCGCTTTGTGAATGTCAGTGAATATTTATTTATTTATTATTTATATATCTTCCATACCACTGAGAAAATAGTAGTTTTGTCGGTCACCCATCAGATTGCAGCCAGAGCAATAGTAACTTGCACGATCATCAACTGAACGGATTAGCCGATTCTTCACCCAACACTCAAGCACAAGATAGGGCAACTGCAATCTTATACTATCATGAATAAAACCTCAGCGTAATTCAATTTATTATTACGACGTCATAAAAAATCAATACCGACAAAACGCCTTCTTCCCAGGTATTTTATGGCGGCGTTGCCGTCAATTTTGATGGCTTGATGAGCAATGTCAAAGCAGATAGTCGCAGACAATGTTATGGCGCGGAGCACTCGTCAATCTACACATCTAAACAGGCACCCTTTAGATTTATTCCGATATGTGGTAGACGGTCTATCTTTAAAAGTCGATGAACCGTCAAATAGGATATGACAACTTTTCCCATACACTTTATAAAAGAGCGTCCACTCTGAATTGAATGATTGTCCAAAGGATCGTAGCATTAAGAAGTTAGTCTGGATGAGTAATGTCGGTGTTGTATGTTCGAACTTTCTAGACAATCCTAACAAAGGATATTGTCATTAGAATATCGATAGTTATGTATTATTTTGAAAAGTAAGCACTGCATTCATTTTTAGGGTTCAGTAGCCAAATGGCGAAAAAGGAACCCTTATAGATTCATCATGTCTGTATTTCAGTCAGTCTGTCCGTCCGTATGTCACACCTTTTTTACTCCGACGCCTTAACGACATGATTGTATGTATTTGAAGATTTAACATTTTTTACTGATAAATAAGTGAACAACTAACCAGCTAGCTTATCTGGAGGTCAGTGTTAATCTTCACATATAACATCATCATCAGCTCATTAAACATCCCCACCGAGGGCGAGCCTACCCATATATGGTGATTAGGCCTTAGTCGTCCACGCGGGCCCAGTGCCTGTTGGACGCCTTCACACACAACCTTTGAATCTCTTCGCAGGCGTGCGCAGGTTTCCTCGCGATATTTTCCTTCACCGTAAGAGAGTCGGATAGAGCCACCGACGACATGTAACCCATAAAAATAATTCTGTAAGATAAGTTTTACAGCTACAATAATGCAACATCATTAAAATCATTATATATAAAAAGTAAACGTTGGTTATTTACAAATGAAAGAAATGACAACTTATTATGTGCTGCTTTAGTTTTCCTTATAAAGCCTCTAAATACAAGGTTAACAATCATAATGTAAGTTGAAAACGTAAATGAGTTCTTGAAATATTTTTTTCTTATGTATTTGTAATAAAAGTCCCCATAAACATATAAATTGTGACAAGGAAACCATAGAATCTTGCGAAGATAAAACAAAAAAGAGTCATGGAACATTTTACGAGCGTATCTCATTACAGCGAACGCTAAAAGGAAAAATAAATAGCGAAGATTCCTACTGAACCAATAAAAATTGCGGTCGTCCAACTCGACGATGTTCTAGTGTCAGAACTTGTAGAATTTTGTTCTTACCAAATGTTCTGCCACGGCCGGGATGACATAAAGTTAATTTATTGAACACTCATACGAAGTTCCCATGTCTACTGAATCAGACTACCATTTTTATACTTTATGACATTGATTTGTGCAATGAAACACCAAGGAAAAGAAGCTTAAACCGACCCCCAACCCGATGACAACATGATTTACCGGCTATGTGTTTTGGTAGGATTTTCATTAATTCTACTATATAAATACCATTTTAAACAGTAAATTTGGTCCAGAATACCAAGTTTACATTTTGATTAAAATGTCGTAATGGCATCGTCATGTCAAGAAATTAGGAGATTGATGTTAAGGGGGGGCATAAAAATTAAGGATAAATAATTGTAGTTCTATTAAATATTACAATGAAATTAGTTATACAAATAATCTTCCGCGCAAGTTTTAGGCTTAGCCGTTTCAAAAATAATGGTCTTGATGACTGTAAAGTATTAAATATTTCAAATGACGTATGAATTACTTTGAAGGATATTCAGGATTTTATAGAGATCTATATTAGCAAAAATTTTTCTTACTAAATTGAGAAGACCGTGTTTGCCTTCTTCTTTGAGAAATAGACCGTACATCAATCTTACTATTTCTGTAACATACCATAAGCTTGTAGTTTACTTGTACGAACGATCAGAATGGTTGTAAAATTACTAGATATTGTGACGAAAACATTTATGTGACATGCAACTACACTGCACTAATTATATAGGCTACAGCACAGATTCCGATGTCTGTGGCTACAGTTTCAACTTACAACGATATAGGCTGTCTACTTTGTTTCGAACTCATTAATTAAATTTCTAATCCAGAAGATATTTTTGGCACCAATATAACAGTGTACGAAACCATTGTGAGCAGACCTTTAGATAGGCCTGTACGAAGGCCAATTAACGGCAAGGTCAAGGAAATGTTTTCACGAAAAAACGGGAACAAAGTTACTGAATCCAATAAACAGGGTATTCACACGGGATTACGGCTGGCGGAAAGTAAGAATTGTTGCGAACCAGGAAAGTGTATGTAAATAGATCATTGTTAATGATGAATGCAAGTAGGACAAGATAATATAAATAGTGTTTACTGATTGGTTTCATAGTAAAACCCATTTTTGAAAAGAGTTATAACACTAGTTGCTTGCTGAATTCTTTTCGCTAGATAAGAGCCTTCCAACCCGGTCGTAGGTTCGTATTTAATAAACTAATTATTAATTACACGAAGTATATTGTACAGTATGGGTGGATCATTTCCCAGTTTGCGTCTATAAACATGACCGGACATTACTGATTCTCTAATTGTTCGGTCTTGGCAAATACACTTGGGTGAAGAATGGTATCTCGAGTCCTTCCATACTTTGATGATAGTCGATTACACCCATCAATGTACACTAGGCGCACGTATTAAGCTATGGCCTACACTTCCCATAAAATTTCTTATTTCCCATAGCCTTGCTTTGTTTTTTTTAGGGTTCCGTAGCCAAATGGCAAAAAACGGAACCCTTATAGATTCGTCAAGTCTATCTGTCTGTCTGTCCGTCCGTCTGAACAACACAACCCCTTTTTCCTCCGAAACCATAAGCACTACACTGTTTATTTTTGTTTGTGCGCTACCGTTTATTTCTTGGATTGAATTGGTAACCCATTTTGGTATTTCGGCCAGTAAGGCTTGGCAGTTCATGCCGAGACTTTTCAATTCCTTTTCAATATAAAATATTATATTTACTATTATTTTCCTCACCTACGTTTTTGTTTTGAGATCTGTATAACTCTTGAGTTTTTTTTATTTTCTCTTATTGATGTTTTGCATTGTCTAATGCATTATGAAAAGTGTATTTATGTCAAAAACAGTTAACCTTTCTTTATGAGAAGGCCTTTCCTTGCAGTAGGACGTTGCAAAGTTTAATGATGAAAACAAATATATAAATAATAAATGAATATCCACTGCCATTCACATAGCGCCATCTAGCCCGAAACTAAGCATTTCCCTGTAATATGGGCTCTAAGCAACGGAACAAACTTATACTTTTTTGCAAATACATACAACCCGGAGCCCTTAGTGGGATAGCCAATTTCTCAACCATTGCACCAGATGGGTCGTCTATGGTCAAAATAATGGCAACGCTATGTGGGAAAGCTTATTCCTTGCAGGACGTCGTAGGTGTTGATACAGAGTGCCTAATCAAACGTTTTGTTATCAGGATGTCTCGGAGCCCTTTCCGCGGGAGTCGCCCTAGCCCTGTCGCCAGTGACCGTGGCGTTGTGCGTCCGCAAGTCAACCCGAGTGACGGCAGTAGTCGGCGGGCTAGTGGCTGCTTTGGGATGCCTCTTCACATCATTCGCTACGCAATTCCACCAGCTGTTCTTCAGTTACGGTAAGTGGTAATTGTTACTCACCCGGTCGGTGGCTTATTTGTGTGGACTGTGCCTTCCGACATGGAGGATGCATGTTCAAATCCCCCACATCATCAGCTCATTACCGGCTCGAGCCCCACTGAAGGGTTCGAGCCTACTCGTAAAGGGTGTATAGGCTTTAGTCGTCCACGCAGGCCTAGTGCGGATTGGCCGACTTCACACACAATCTTTGAATCCTCCGAGTGTCCTCACGATGTTTTTATTCACCATAAGAGCATTGCAGAAACGTACATATAATTTCGAAAATTCAAAAATATTTTATATTTCCTACATAGGTAACTAAGGCCCGTATTCTAGAACGAGACTCAAGCGTTGATCTTTACTTGAGCTGAGTTAGAAAGGAAGAGCGCTCTATACGATAAATGGCGCCATCCCTTTGTAACTTAAGATAACAATTTAATTTAAGATCAACGTTGAGTCTCGTATTAAATTTAGGCCTAAGAGCGTTAAAAAAGTAACCTAAATCTTTCTTAAAGCTATTGAATAACTGTAAAACAAATTCAATTCTTATAACCCTAAAAGTCGTTACCTACGAGTATATCAGAGTGATATCTAAGTTTTAACCTGCAGTAATGAAGTTTATAATTTTATCTTAAGATTTCAATTTAAACTCTCGTAAAAAGTCAAAAGTGATGACCGTACAAACCTATAAATCTGATATCTTTTCTTTTAAATTTGCTAAGACTCAATGCCTTGCTACCAAAATCAATCGATTTACTTTTGTAGTACGATATTTTACTTTAACTTCATAATACAGACAACTAAGGAGTACAAGACTCAGTCTAGCTCCACGCATAAGTAAGGGTATTTAGACCATATTATAAAACGTGGTCCAGCCCGTGTTGGTAGGTTACGAGAATATCAATAAATAATGGGCAGGACTTGGT
This sequence comes from Leucinodes orbonalis, assembly GCA_019425675.1. Lineage (NCBI taxonomy): Eukaryota > Metazoa > Arthropoda > Insecta > Lepidoptera > Crambidae > Leucinodes > Leucinodes orbonalis. The sequence continues at coordinate 70,598 of PQWD01005614.1, forward strand.
ATCTCTTTCCGTTCCGTGCACGTCATTTCAAAACCTTCCCACCCAATCGGTGATCGGTTATCCGCACTATGCACATAGTATTTCCATTAAAAAAATAATAGCTAATAACGAATCCTATCGCGTAGAGAAAAACTTACACTAACCCTAATATGCAATAAGCAAATGCAAAAACTCAATTTATTTCATTAGATTTATTTCCAAAACTCGTTCGAGTGACTTCAAAGGTATCCGTAAATTGGCTCTGGGTAAACAAGCGGATATACTAACTGATCCCGAGATCAAACATATACGGCGGATGGAATTTACGTAATACTCATAATCAGTTCCGTTTGCATGTGCAAATGTCATACTTAAAATTAAAAGCTCGAGTTGCCTTGTAGTCTTAACGAATTAAAGATCTGAATTTCGACAAACTTTTATATGACATAATCAAACTCAAACAACAGCCTAACAATACATTTCGGCGATTCGTATTTATATTATAAGTCCATTTTTATAATTTCTGAAATCTGAAATGCATAGGTAATGTCGTTCTAGCATAGTATATATAACTTTGTATATGATAATAATCACAATATTCCCTTTTTCTATTAAAAAACAATTGTGTACAGGTATTAATTATTTGATCCTAATTATAAGATATTTCAATAATTATAACGTAAACACCCAAAAACGGCATTTAAACAAACACCGGCCTTTTTGACATACTCCGTATCTTTTTGTTTGAAACATACTGTTTATCCTAAACTGTTCTAGAATCGGAATATTCTTGTATATATTATATTTAAACCGCAAGTAATATGCGAGCTTTTGATAACTAGTTATCTAATAACAAACTTAAGTCTTGTAGGTAATGCACTCATTCGTAGTTTGCAGTGTAAAGCTGGTGCAGTTGTGTGCAAAGTCAGCTTACGAACATAATGCCACTTTATGCGACTCATTACAAAGATAGTTTTGCACCCCCCGCAGACTATAAATGGTATAACTATAGTTAAGTCACAATTGTTTGTGAACCTCTTTAGGTTTACGTTGTCATTTGTTTTTATATACTCTCTCTCTCTCTTCAACCTATTGCAGTCCACTGCTGGACATAGGTCTCCCCCATTTTGCGCCAGACATCTCTTTATATACGTTAAGATCTAATTATAATATAAATAGGTAATTATCTATCACGTAGACACATTATATAGCCAAAGGTTACAATAATTAAGTATTGTCCTTATTAAGCATTAGTTACCTACCCATAAGGTAGGTAAGGTTTTGCTAAATATACGAACAATAGGTAATAGGAAGTGACACACATTTGGCAAACAAAAAGGCGAACATTTAAAATGTTTAATAAAGGCTAAGTGACCTACGAATTATGTCTACTTGACGTCGACTTCAAGCTATGTCGATTCCATTTTTTATCTCACGATTAACATGATTTCTGTTCCCTGAGATAATCGTCGAATTTCGAAAAAAAAACTGTCGCAAAAGTTATATATATAACAATCTTTGAATGATCTTTTACACATAAGCTTCTGAAAAGATATGGATACTGTACTATGGCAACGTTGTCTGTGCAAAAGCACATTTTCTTAATATGTGTATAGTTAGTATTTTTTGTAGGATATGATATTTATTATAATACGTTTTTTTTCAATTTCGTTCAAGTAGTAACTGCTCCTTGCCCCACGAGAATAATATCTTCAGCCGCGATTTAAGCCATCCTAAAACTTTACTGCATCCGACACTATCAAACTGTACGAATATTATTAATATAGTTTAACTAAACACTCACACGACAAAATCTTTATTTAAGGAATGTGTCTTACATTCTTTATTTATGACGTATATTTTATTTTTATGACACAAATACTACTTCTAGTATTACCCAGTTTTGCCAGATATCGGTAACTTGGAAACTAATACGCGTTCGCTGAAGCTTCCCCATTTAAATGCTAATGATCCTGCCGATCCTTGAGGACACAGGGTTACAATGTGCATTTATGCAGTCCACGTTGAGCTTTTATAATATTAAACACAACATACGTTTACACCACATATTATTTTCTGAAGTCTAGAATTTCGAAATAAAAGCTTTACCTGTCTGCATGCACATGCACATGGAAATTGTGGTATGATATTATGCTCGTTGTAATATCCTAGTTGTATTTTTAAACATACAGAATAACTTAACAAAAAACAAATCGTCTGATACTTAAATGAAATCATAGATACCTACGTAGTAAACCAACTGAATATGGTGATTGTGAACGTTCAGCGAACTTATAAAGTTTGAATATGAAAACTCTATGTTCAAACTTTAAGAATCGTAGCGAAATAAAACTCGATGACCCTTACAGGGTTACGATGGGACTGCCAATCAGTGAAGTACCAATCTAAGTTCGTCTGCAGAAACAAAACCGTACTATATACTTTATTTGAAGCTCTGATTAGGGTTGTCAGGTCCTCAAATAAAAAACCAACAATTCATCCTCAAACAGCTATCCATTTATTCAGTCCCCATAAATATTTCCGCCTGAGTCATAATCATCATCATCATCAGCTCATTGAACGTCCCCACCGAGGGGTACGAGCCTACCCGTATAGGTCTTAGGCCTTAGTCGTCCACGCGGGCCCAGTGCGGATTGGACGACTTCACGCACAACCTTTGAATCTCTTCGCAGGCGTGCGTGAAGGTTTCCTAACGATGTTTTCCTTCACCGTAAGAGCGTCGGATAACGTACAATTTCGAAAATTCGAAAACACATTGGCACGTGGCGGGATTTGAACCTCAGCCCTCCCGGTAAGAGGGCAACAGTCCACACCATTGAGCCACCGACGCTCTCCAGCCATTTCCGCCTGAGTACCCCTTATCAAATATATATAATTAAATTACAAAGTTTCAATTTCGTTTCTTATAAAAAATATGATCGTTAATTCGTTAATGTATTGTTCCAATACATAGTTATGCTATATGTTCATATTACAAATATTAACACGAATTTTAAGATTTTTCAATGTAAAAGCAAAACAATTATCACATTTCTATAATTGATTCTCCATTATTAAAAAGGTTAAACTACAGACTGTGCTATACTATGGTTTTATCCACTCTCGTACTGTGGCTGTGACGAAGGGTCACAGCCACAGTATTTGGAGTTAGTAATGCAGAATGCAACTCTTCTTTAAAAATCGGAGCTTCAATTGGAAAGAGGCCGATCTGTAATGGACAATGTACACTTTAAAAAGGTTTTGCTTTCGTTGTTTGGCATCGGATACCATTGGCAACTTACCAGACAAGTCTTTTTACTTAATGGCGATATAAAATATATCAGAATTTCCGATATTATTTATTGACACTCAAATATATTTGATTCAAGTGAAAATTATCTGAAACTAAAACTAATTATATCCTTATAAATGAAGAATTATACTATGTCTATATTTATTTCTAGTAGATAGAAAATGCGATATGAAATTATCGACTAAAATTCTAGGATGGTAATGGGGAACACGGGTAACACCCACCAACCCTTACTGAAACCGCTTGGTGACTTATAGTCGGTCGTTGGTCATCCGTAACGGCATATTATCAGTGACAATTACTTACTCATCAATAAATAATAAAATAATAATATGTACGGGACTGTTGGGAAGGAATAAAGCAACACAATAGGAAATCTATTGGCCGGTGCCTTTTCTAGGCGTCGTAAGTCGTAACATACAAGAGGGTATGCTGATAGTAAACTTTTGTCCCGTTTAAAAAATGTGACAAAAGCCTTCTGCATACATTATGGTTGCATTTTTTTTTTTAATAATGTCAAGTAATGGGCGGTTTTTATATGGCAGAGGTTTTATTTATTGGTAATATACTACCGATAAATAATGGGCATTTATCATATACGAATATGTACGACGAGATAGTTCACTCGATCGCATTTTGCGTCCTCGATCTTATTTCTCAAATGTCATGGGTTCACAACCAGGTTTGCATGTATAGGCTTTTTGGAAGTTGTAGAGTGATATAATATCACTTGTTCTTCGCATAAGGGACCAAAGTTACGTTATAACATGAACAAATACCAACATATAAAATAATTGCTACGATATGAATTATTTCAAATGTATACGTATATTCAACCGAACTATTCAGTAAGCTATACTTTTTAACCGACTTCAAAAAAGCGGGACACAAATACACGTAAGCTGGTCTTGCATTCTGGTAAGACTGTTAGTTGTATCACTAAAATATCTCTGTGATTTGTAAAATCTCTAATCATATATAACTAATATATATAAATGATATGTTTTTTCCTAAATTAGGAAACTTTAAGTAGACTTGTAATCATGTTTAATTTAATTTAATCATTTTCATTAACTGGACGGTTTGCCCTAAACTACTCGTAGTTGTAGATGCACACTTCGATCCGTGTTCCTAGAGCCTCTTTGGCATACATAATTCAACTAAGTTTGGATCGTAAAACTGGATGGTGGATCCGATATCGATATTCTCGTACAGGAGACGACAAAAACGTACCACGGCAACTGTGTAAATATATGGAAGCGTATGGCTGGATTAATAAATCATCAATTTTCATACACAACTGATTCGGTGTCATCACCCTGTGATTTAGTGGACGTGAAACGCGCTCCCCCTGCGCATTTTGATAAGCCATATCCTGGTATGCTACTCTTATTCATGGTCTAGTGTTGTCTAGAGATATAAAATGATTTATGTTTCGGACTCCATAGACAAGTATGTGAGCCGCGGACCATAGGGTTAGTGATGTGTGTAAATTCACCGTCTTATTTATGAACACTGAAAACAATAATAATATTTTTTCAGTTCTTAGATTAACTTCTCATTTATTATGATTATATTAATATATCATATAGCCTACATTGATACTTTACCTTATATTTTAGGGTAACGACCATAGGTTTCAAATTATTTACAGACATAGTCTAACAAATACTTACATTTTAGGTACCTACGCCATAAATGCTTGAATTAATAAAGATTATGAAAAAAGTTTTTTAACTTATGCAAATTCTTTTTGGCTATTCTTTGTTTAGAATCCGGATCCTATATTTGTATTTAGAATTCTAGTGCTAAGTTAGAAAACTGACAATGTGTAGAGTCTACAACGAACAGTGAAGAAAATTCTGGCGATCTGCCAACATGCTATATGCTAGCGTTGACTTCCGGACACAAATCAATGGCGGTAATTTCTTCATTAAGAGTAAGATAAGTGCTCTATGAATCAGTGTGTAATTCGTGTTAATTATATAAGCTTTATATATGTATGCAATAGGGATTATCGAACTTCTTTTCCTTTGAATCTATTTACCAGCGATATAATCGCTAAATATCGATAATCGATAAATCGCGATATTAACTCAAGAATTATCATCAAAAACAAATCAATTATTGACCATTCATTAAGTTCATGTCAGATAACTATTGGCAAAACAGTAGTTCCTACTGATAAAATTCGTTGCAAGTTGACTACTGACTGTTCAAACAAGATCGATCACACGTTCACTAAATCAATCCGAGCAAAATGTAAGTCGGACTATTTAAAATCTAGACTAACATTTCATTCGCGACGCTTAATTCACGCTTCGATGGGTACGAATATTTGCTATTCCCTTCATTTTCGTTCAATGTAACCTTAATGACGTTTTGAAGATTATTTACACATTACTTGGTGTTATTGACTGCACATGGTTTCCTATTATCACTTCTCGTATCTAACAACATACTAGGTATCTATGGGGAAATTATTAAGGAATAAGAATGTTGATCAGATCATCTGAACTACTTTTTGAATTCTGTCATAATTATTTCCATATTTAAATCATGGCTTATACCAGCAACTTATATACACTACAACATCAAGGTGTATAAGATAGTAGGTGGACTAACAATAGATACTCTGTTTCCTTTTCGCGAGAAGTCCTCGAGCGGACGCACTTTTGATACCTTTTTGTAATTCTAAAATTAAGCATTCATTAAATAAATAAACATAGAGTTATTTTGAATAAAATTAAATCATTAGGGGAAGCCGTCCTTCAGCAGTGGACATTTTAGATTGTAATGATCATGATGTTCTTCCCTGTTCCTATACCTACATTTGCCTATTTCTCTGTTTCTATAATCTACTACTTACATAAACATATCTACGAATGGCCGATGGGGCTTTAACCCGTTGAACGCCGGGAATCCAGACACAATAGAAAATCTATTGTGTCTGGCGCGTTAAGGCGTCATTGGCGCTCAAGGAGTGGCGTCCACATAACGAAAAAGAAGCGTAGGCCAACCCTCAACCAGCCTCACTTATGACCTGTTCAAGGCGGCTGGATGTCTGTTAAGATCGATTCACGTGGAAGGCATATGGATAGACCTTTATTTAGCAGTAAACACACCCATTAGGCCTCGATGACGACGATGATTTGATGGTACCTTCGCAGACCACATTACACAGGTTTCGTATGTACGACAGAACTAATAAAATTAATCTTATATTGCAGGAACGGTGGTAGGTGTGGGCGTAGGCTTAACAAGGGACTGCTCAACATTGATGGTGGCGCAGTACTTCAAAAGGAGACGAGAGCTGGTGGAGATATTTATAGTAAGCGGCAGTGGGCTCGGCATTGCCGTAATGTCCACATTCATCAAAGGTGCCATAAGGTAACTTTAAGTGTTTCTATTTTGCAATTTTTAATTTTCAAATAGCCAATTTGTAAGATATCGTTAATCATGGATTGCCGGGTTTTCAATCCAAGTTAACAAACTTGTTTCCTCACTTACTCTCAATAGCAATCATGCTAATATTTTGCGAACACCATAAGAATACAAGAATATGTCCATAGGCGTATCAAAATAATAAAGCCACCGGACCTACACCTTTAAGACACTTTTATAGTGAAGGAAAGTTCAGTATCTCGTTTTATGAAGAGGTTGGGGCTAGGATCAGAGTTAGGTCCCTTTGTAATCGTGATTGATAAGCGATGGAGCTTTTGAAAATTCTGCTCAAGAAAAACGTACCTATATTGAACAAATTTCCTCTGTCATATGGTTTCAATAGCGCAATATACGGCGTATATATTGAGCACAATTTTCAATAGCTCCATTGTCTCCAAACTGAAGGAAAACAACAGAAAGTTTCCTCGAAATTCAGGACACGCATCTTGTTTATTGTTTTGCGAAGGTGAGCCAACAGTCGTAAAAGCGAGCACTGCATTGCTTACCAAAGTTGACAATTTCTCAGCAATCTATATTCATTATCCATTGTCCATGCATTTAACGAATCAGTTAATTTAAATCATCAGAGAGTAACTTAAGTTTGTGAACATCGCCAGTTGTAATTAGAAATTTATTTTAAATCTTGTTCTATTATAAATATCACCATTGCACCCGTGCGAAGCATGGGCGGGTCGCTGGTTATAATTTAAATAGCCCTCGTATTATATTTAAGAAGGCTGTTTTAGCCAGGAGTGCGGACTTCGATAATAAGTAAATTCGCTGGGGATAACTGTCGTCAAAATTCAATTTTGTATATTTTTTTGCGATAGACTCCGAGCAGATAGCATACCCAAAATGAGGGTGACCTACCTTTGTCCAGTGATTGACTCTAATAATTTTAATCTTAGCCAAGAAAAATAATCTATTGATAAATTAAAACTGTTTAGTATAGGTATTCGCATAACATTTATTATTGTTTCAGAGCAATTGGTTGGCGGTTAGGACTGCAAGCGGTAACAGGGGTTGTATTCGTCACGTTCATTCTCGGGACATTCTATCGGTCGGCCTCACTGTACCATCCTCAACGACGGGCAATACTGCATCTCAAAAATCAGAATAAAATCAAGCGGAAGATGAAAGACAGAAACAAAACGGACGATCGCCAGCCTTTCTTTGACTTCTCGACTCTAAAGTCGAAAACTGTTAGAATACTGCTCATGTCAACGGGGATCTCTGCGTTTGGAATTAATACACCGATATTTTATTTAGCGTATCACGCTGAAGAAGAAGGTATGTAGTACATATTACACTGCAAAGGCATAAAGTTGTACGATATTTTTCGATTATAATTTCCAAAGGAATAAACGTGCACTACTAACTACGGTTTCTGTACAAATGGACCAAATTCTATTGTAATGCCAATCCGAATAATTTCCTATATCGCTATATTTTGGTACATATAGGTTATAATTTTACTGATAATGTACAAATTGATTATTCTGTAGCTACTCTCTTGCGTATAAAATAAGAAATTTTATTGTAACTACCATTAAAATAGCTGCCATTTTTGCTAATACGAGTAAGCAGTACTTACCTTTGTGTGATTTGTGTAAAGGTTGAGAAGTCGCCTATTAGGTACACCAAAGGTTACAGGTTCGATCCCTGGGTAGTAAAAAGTTTTATGTGCATGAATATGTCTGTATTGTTCTGGGTCATACAAACCTATGTAGTTACCACTAAACAAAGTATATAAGTATGTTTATCAGTTGTTTAGTGCCCATAGTACAAGCGCCTTGTTTAAATTGAGGCAAGGCGCTATGTGAATGACGGTCGATATAATTCTATGGTAGATACCTATTTATATTTATAATTACCACGTAGGTACAACTTATCTACATACAAAATTATGTATGTACCTAACTTACTTAAATAGGTACCTTTGATCATACATGTAGCGTTAACAGATATTTAACGTTTCCTATTACTAGATTGACTTATAACAATACAAAATCAAAGCAAAACGAAATCCAAATCAGATGTCAACGATAACTGGTGATTACTTTCGTTTGAAGCAAAAACTTACTTGTTACTTTTAGCATTGTAATGAAATGCTTCGGATATTAACACCTAGATCGTATACGATCTAAATATTGAATGCAGAAAGCTTCAGTAATGATGAAGATGATAAATAACATGTATAAGAATCTATTGTTTTAAAATAAAACCTGCATACATGAGGCTAAAAAATATTCTTAAATTAGGTAAGCATGTCAATAGATATTTTTTCTAGAGTAGAGTCTACTAAAACATTTACGTAACTGCGAAGTAGGTACTTACTTAACCCACTACATACTTATCTAAGATGAAATCACCAAACACATCCATTAACCGAGTAGGTATTAAAATATGTTGTTCACTTTCTCATAACATTGATTGCTTCCGCATTTAATCGTTCTAATAAAGGTGGTTTTACGACTTACATTTAGCAACTGCGAAATGCGTAAACAAGTTCATACAAAATACCATCTAGAGATAAACAGGCTTCTTTATGATTAGGTATCTGTTTTATTGTAAAAATTTTAATAATTCCAGTTCGGTTTTGTCTCACATAATAAAATAAATGAATATTGATTAGGAATCATTCAATATTTTACAGTCAATCTTTCGTTCACATGCTAAATGCTAAAATGAGCCCGATATCGATTATAAATCTAACGCGCTAACTAATACTGTGTAAGACTATAAAGTACATAAATATCTGTGTATTTAAGTTGTTGCTCGATGTTTATTTGGTAAGTTCATGTTTTATAACCTGGCTGTGGCGAGACGTTACCCATACAATAATATTTAATGAGCCTCGGCTTCCAGAGTTTTCATGAAAACAACATTTGGCTCCGTACTTAACTACATAATTTTATAAAATAACAGACTTAAATCACTACGCCGTCATTGTTGTTTTTGAAGTTCAGACATGAATGTATGTTTTATTTTATTTAAAAATATTGTTATAGTATATACTTACATGAAGTTATGTAGGTAAATACCTAGATAAAAAAGAAAAATCTTTTTTTATGAATTTTATTTATGAAAGTAGGGGATAATTATATCCTAGATACCTATTTAAAATTGTAAAGCTTCTTTATTTTATTATATTATCTTGATACATATCTGGGGGCACGGTAGTGCCTGCCTACCTTTTCTCGAAGCGTTTCGTCGTTTTTTAAACTCACATAGAGTTGGTTTTTGATGTATCAAACGATGTTCATATTTTCAGAATATGATGTCTTTGAATTAATTTATTAAATATACAAAGTTTCAATTGAATAGCTCTATTAGTTTAGATTTTATTGATATCTAAAATAGCCCGATTTTATCACTGTCACATTGATAACAATCATCAAAATGCTTGGCCACTTCCTGAAGTGCTAGAAAGCTGAAACTTGGTATGTGATCTAAGTTTAGTATACAACCAACAAAAATCATCATAAACTTATGATTATCACCCCATCCCCTACAATATGGTAGGTGGATTAATATCAGACTTTGACCTATTTTATTAACTGGTTTGTAAAATTGTTGAAGTAAGGGTCGGTAGAGTTTGGCCTTGTAGATTCATAAAGCTTGGTTGTACATGAGATTGTTTACAGTGCTTCTTATGTGGTCGTCTTGGCAACATTTACATTAAGTGTGTTTGGTGGGATTATTTATTTTGTAAGTATTGTAAGAAACCTAAACACCAAACCATAGCTTACATCTTCAATCACCAACTGGTGAACAAGCAGCAAATATTTACTTCATTTCAATCCCACTCATGGTTACATTAATTATACGGAAGAAATTTATTATTCAACAGGTCGAAGCGATATTTCATGTCGGGCCATCGTTTGCAACTTTATAAGGCGCAAATACGTCCCACATGGAATATTGCTCCCACCTTTGGGCAGGTGCGCCTCATTACCAGCTTCTTCCATTTGACCGCATTCAAAGACGCGCTGCTCGGATCGTCAACGATCCGGTTATTTCCGATCGGCTCGATGCTTTAGGTTTGCGTAGAGATGTGGCCTCGCTCTGCATCTTCTACCGCGTATATCATGGGGAGTGTTCTGAGGAATTATTCGAACTCGTTCCGGCTGCTACATTTCACCACCGCACTTCGAGGCAAAACTCAAAAATTCATCCTCACCACCTAGATGAATGGAAGTCCTCGACAGTGCGTTTTTGTCGTAATTTCTTGCCACGAACGACGAAATTGTGGAATCAGTTGCTGCCGGAGATATTTCCTGAGCGATACGACCCGGCGACCTTCAAAAAAGAGCGTATTCCCTGCTGAAAGGCGGCAACGCATTTCAGTGCCCTCTGGTATTGCAAATGTACATGCGGCGGTGACATTTACCATCAGATGAGCCGTTTGCTCGTTTGCCTGTTATAGTATAAAAAAAAAAAAACATTACACGTACCTATATTTTATTTATTAAATGAATGATAATCAACACATCTCAGTGTATAGGTATTGGCGGTATTGCCAATTTCTCCATCTAGTCAAGGCACTGATTTGCTAATATATTTTAAAACGACCCACTATTACATACTTACAGGCCTAGGAGATACTGCAGAGATTCTCCAAGCGTACTTGGGGTTGGCATGGGCGGTCGGTTGTGCGGCTTTCGGTCTACTAGTTCGCCAGAACTCGGCTGAATGTCGCATCGCCAGGCAGTACCTCACACAGGCGGCAGTGTTCGTCTGCGCGCTGGCTACGATGGCGCTGACGGCCGTCGAAGGGTCTTATAGGGGATACGTCATGTTTGCTTGGGTTTATGGTAAGTTGTAAATCTATTAAAAGGGATAACGAACATGATGGTTTATTGGTCTGGGTATTGAGATTAGAGTACTGCGTAATCCTCAGGTCACGGTTTTGAAATCCAGTGGAACATCGTAGTAAAGTCAATTTGTGTGATTTTTACCAGTTTGGTTAGTGCAATGTAGACTTAAATCACCTGATCGTCTGAAAAGAAAGTCTTCCAATTTGGCGGTCGATACATAAAACCATGTCACGGATCTATGAAACCAACCTCGAGTATTCGTTGAAAAGAAGATTTCTGCGGAATACAGGCAAATATAATGACAGATTGTGTTGTAGATATATTTCTGTGGATTAATAGGTACTAATATTCTTTACCCAAGTTACCCAAGTTCTTATTATCAGACAATTATTGCTGAGGCTTATGTTCCAACCTACATGTATAGACGAAGAACAGTTATCTCGAATTTTTGGCTTTATTTTCGAGAGTATTCACTGATGGCCTAACCTGGTTTAACGAATTGGTTAGCGCAGATGAATCTTAGCCTTAAATATAAAGCATCAAGCAGTCTTTATTAAATTTCTGCTTTGCGTAGTGCAGAGGGCTAGATATAGAGACTATTATTATATATTGGGTGAAAAGCAATCATTTAGTAATTAATATAGACGCCTTTTTCTTGCGCCTTTCATTACATTATAACTTTTATCGGAGGAGACTTTGTCTTGCAGCAAATACATCTTGTTGGAGCAAGTCAGATCTTCTTTTAATACGTAAAATAATTTACAGGTATATTCTGCGGAGGATACCACTACTCGTTGAAAATGTATACTTACGAGCGTGTGCGCTCACGGAACTTCGCGCGTACGTGGGGTTTCGTGCAGTGTTCTCAGGCGGTGCCCATTGCAATCGGCGTGCCTCTATCAGGTTAATATTGTCTTTCTTGACAACATATATTTTTTATTGTTTTCAACAGCATCGTAACTGGCATTAACAAGCACAAATCTTGGAACAAATGATCTTTATGATAGTTCTACCTCAACTAAGGTCTTATCGTCTACTGTAAGTAAACTGCTAGACTAGCACTTTAATCATTTAACCTTTTGAATGCCAGGAATGCAACACAATAGAAAATCCATTTTCTGACGACTAACATTGACATTGGTGTTTAAAGGGTTAGGTTTATATTGGTAGTGCGGCTTGGAAATATATGTATATGAAATCTATACATATATATACATATATATATATGAAATCTATACATATATAATACATATATATATATGAAATCTATACATTTACTGCCTGTTTGCTGAATCTAACCAACAGGACTAATCCTTTTCAGGCTATATCAACGTGGCTGCGGCGGCAAAGCTGGCTACTATTTCAGCTCAACGTTTCGCTTCATCGTTCATTGTCACTCTTCTGCATTGACCTACATCGGCGCAGTGTCGCCCACAACACACCACCAAGTAAGAGAGACTGAGATTAACAATATCTGTCATCATTATCTATACCAATAGCTATTCCTACCTATCATTAACATGAAAATCTGATAGCCATTTGATTCCGGGGTGCCATCTTTAATCATGACATCAATCAGTTGTGAGTGGTTATACTTAGAGATATCACATTCCGTAGCCAAATGGCAAAATCGGAACCCTTATAGATTCGTCAAGTCTGTCTGTCTGTCGGTCCGTATGTCACACACTTTTTTCTCCGGAAGTATAGAAACCTTCTGTGAAACGCTATTTGGTTTGGTTTTGACAAGAAAATTGAAAAAATATATATTTATTTTGGGGTTCCCCATACATTGAAATGAAACTCAAAAATTTGTTTTATCGAACCCTCACAAACCCAAATTTTTAGCGATTCCACCTGTATAAAGCATTAATAATTTATTTTTCAGAGAAAATGGCGTACATGCGAATCTGCGTGCGGACAGTCGCGTCGCAGCCGCAGTCATGACCGCGAGCCGCGCACCGCTGCCGGCGCGGCCACCGCTTTAGGTGACACTATTTTAATACTGCAAAGAAATGTTCCTATTGAATGCCGGGAATATGGCAAAGGAATTGTGTGGAATTGTGTCTGGTGTTATTGGCAATCAAAAGGTTTAGCACCTAATCCAGTCTGCAACGACTATCTTAGTGTAAGTCAGCCTTACACCAAGATAGTCGTTGCACCAAGATTATGCGTCTGACGATATTTACACAACTAGCTTTTACCCGCGGCTTCGCTCGCATTAAATTCGGGATAACACGATACTTTCATTTATCACTATACATAGGATTTCCCCTCCCTCCAACTTTAAAGGTTTCGGGATCAATTTCAGAATTTTTTATTAGCAAAAAATATGTTATAGTGAGCTAACCTTAAAAGATAGACATATGCTGTCGCGGACTTTTTTGTAGACCTTTAAAAGGAGAACAATACTCTCATACATGACTTTTGTGTAACTTTAACCGTTTACGCAGCGTACGCAGCGGAAGCTCCAAGTATGAAAAAATACCCGATTTTGAAACATTTTTCATTACTGCTCCGCTTCTATTACTCGTAGCGTGATGATATATAGCCTATAGCCTTCCTCGATAAATAAGCTATCTAACACTGAAAGAATTATTCAAATCGAACCAGTAGTTCCTGAGATTAGCGCGTTCAAACAAACAAACTCTTCAGCTTTATATATTAGTATAGATAAAAAAACGTCAATTCTTACTCCCCTACAAGTTAGATTAGCTACCATTAGAACTCGTGCAAAAGAAAGCAATCTACCTGGTGTTTGGTGTTTCTATGTAAAATAAATATTTAATTACGAATAATATACAATAATAAGTATGTTTATCAGTTGTATAATACCTATATTACAGGCTAAATGCTTAGTTTATAAAATTGGGATTCCTTATGTGCCTACTTAATGTAAATATAAAAGCTTGTTACAATAACTAAATTCATAACGTCCACTGCTAGAATAAGGCCTCCATCACTTTCATAGGGGTTCCGGGCCATAATATTCCAGGCGGTCCATTGCATTTTAGGGGAACATCGGAACTTCGTTTACTACATAGTAGATGTACCAAGCAGCTTAAATTTGCCAAAGTCCCAAATGTGGTCAGTACGCAATGACCCATGCATAGCTACACAATACTAGTTTTATTTAATTGACTATCGTTTTACATTGATGATTACCCAGACTAAAGCAACTGAATTATCTACCTAACATTATTACAGTTCTAGGGGCAGAATTAGTAGCACCGGGCAGAACCGGTCGCGATCTACTGTTAGACAGCATAGGCCCAGGGAGTCTGGGTTCTCCACCTCCAATGTGCCCAGAGCTCACCTGCATCAGCGAAGAAGGCGGGCTGGATCTGGACTTAGACCTCGATATACCAGAACACCTGCTGGAAGACCTGGATTGTGGTGGCGACTGTATCACTAGTTGTAACAAGGTACACATCTTTTGTTTCACTTCAACATATCGCGGTTCACTTTTGGATATAGGTAACTCCTCATACGTCATACACCTGATACCTATTGTCCAGTCTCAATCTTTCGCAAATGATCGGCCGGAAGGCGTATTGTACTATGCGCGCCAAGAAGCGGGCACTACTCTAACTTTCACCTGCTCCAGTAGCATTTAGGCCTGCAATACTTTACTGGATCTGCTAATGGACTTTCTACTACTCAAAATTTACAAACAGGACAAGTAAGTTAGAAACTATTGGTAGTGGGACTTTCAATTAGAATCTTGTGTTATTAATAATTTTAACTAAGCCTACATTTTAGGCCCAAGCAGTTAGGTACATGAGGGGAGACTAATGACAGCAGATAGATCTGTAACATCGTGTGTTCACGACACCTTTTAGAATTTGTGATGGAACGGATTGCGCGATACAAAAATGTAGGTTATCAAGTCTCCTACATTGAAGACCCTGATCTACTTCCTGCTGGTAGAGGTAAACATCGATATCAAACTAGAAACCTAAGTTTCGCTTTTGTACCAGAAAAAAAATTTGTTGTCAATTTCTTAACCAAATATTAGTGCTGGAAATCCTCACACTATCCCAATTTTACATAATTATCTACTGTTTAACATACATAAATTATTAACTAAATAGTGGTTCCAAGCACGCATCAATAACTTATTTGTTGCGTGCAGATATCACAGTTGATTGATAATTATAAAATTTCACCGTTTCCTATATAGATATCGACCATAACGTAATTAACTTAATTAAATATTACTTCCATGATGTATTTCCATTCAGGTAATGTGTTTTCACTCTAGCGTATTGTTATGAAAATATCAAAGAGTAGAACATTTCACGTTAACAAATCCATAAAGTAACAACTTTCCTTCTGGAAACTTTGACTATAAAATGATATACCTCCAAATACGTTTAGTATTATACTCGTATCATTGCATATGGGTTGGTAATAGGTGTAGACTACTAACTTAACCCAAGGGTTGCGATAAAAATATTTGTGTGCGTAAAAATGACTGTATTGGTCTGGGTTTGTCTATGCAGGAACGTTTATCCCATGTTTAATACCAATAGTATAAGGCCCTTGCTAAAATAGTAGTTGTCGCTGTGTAAATGATCAAGTCTTAAAATAACTTGTGATGCCTAGGAAGCCTATAAAGAACTACTAGAATAGCCCTGAGTGAAGTGTAAGAAACACTTATCATGATAATTAATAGTGAACAATGTGTTTTTTTCCACAGGTGGAAAACTATTTAATGTTAAGCGAATACGAGAACAATTTGATTGCCGAGCTGCCAAACCTGAATGAACGCCGCAGCCGTCGCTGGTCGATTGTGGTCTCAAACTCGCCCCAAGATTCCGCCATAGAACACCAAAACTCACCCGAGCAACAACAAAATTCCATAAAGTGGAAGAAAAAGTGCCATAACCCAAATAACAGACTGATAACAGTGATCAACGAAGCCTCCCTATGAACTGTTAGTGTATTAAAGTTAAGACAATAAATAGCAAATAATCGTTTAGTGTACCACCTATTTAACCTCATTAATTTATTTGATGTGTGTGAATAGCAGCGTTTGTGTATTGTTCTGTATAATTTATTAAATTATTATAAAATGTCATGGGCGTTTTACTTCATCATCACATTATTTGTCCCCCACCAAGGTGCACGAGCCTAGGGCGTATAGGGCTCATCCACGCGAGCCCAGTGCGGATTGGACGGCTTCAAACACAACCTTTAAATTTCTTCGTAGCATGCGCATATTTCCTCACGGTGATTTCCTTCACCAGAGCGTCGGATAAAAGTACATATAATTCCGAAATGACATTAGTGCTCTGCGGGATTCGGACCTGCACCCTCAAGATCGGAAGACAACAGCCACACAAATGAGCCACCATCAACTTTTTTCTCATTCTTTACTTAATTCGAGCTTTGCGGTCATTTTCATACCCGTTGAAGAAGAAGTCTTCGACTTGACTTCATAGCCAAAACGTTAATTGGTGAGTAATGATGACGATTACTACTATAATATCGGAGTAAAGTATTTGTCACAGAAAATCGTTGACTTAAGGACAAATGTATTTCTATCATAAAAAAATCTGGTAGTATCTCAAAGTCAATGCAATATGTAGTACATAATACATTGACATTTAAATATACTAATATGAAAGTAGAAGATTAAAACAACAATTACAATATATACTGAATATATTATTGACATTCTTTAATAGACAATATAACTGGGTGAATACTGCACCAAAATAATGGAACACAAAATATTAATTAATTATTACCGCTGAGGAACAACTATATCCTCCAAGAACTGAGCGAAGCAACGCATCGCTTGTAACAACGCCGCCAGCAGTATCGACAGAGATAAACTGACCAACTTCTGACTCTCAGAGCTCACGATTTCGTTGTTTACAGGAACTAAACTTTGGCTAGGACCTACACTATGTATACTGGAATCACAATCGATCTTATCATTTGTACCTGCAACCTCTTCACACATAGTTTCACAAACATTATTGACATCACATGTCAGATCTATCACAATATAATCTGATACTTTGTTAGCACTTGCACCAATCACTAAATCTCCCTCTTCGCCAGGTGTAGCCCGGCTTTATCGATTACTTCATTAATAACACTTACATTAGTAACATTGTTTGAGCAACACGGAATCTCATTCCAGCATTGTTCATGTCAGGATCACTAGATAGGCACTTTGTTATAACTTCAGTTTTAACGTGTAAATTTGAACTTACATTACTTATTTTATTAGATACACTTAGTATTTGTTTCATAGAGTCGTCGTTCTCTTCTGATGACATACCACTATCATTGTCCACTTCTTGTTCTTTTTTATTTTCCACTTTCGCTACTATTAAGTTCGTTCTGCCAAAACTGCCGTAGACGTGTGAGTTTTGTGTGTTGGCAGATGGCTTTAAGACCGTGCCCTCCACGGGCACGGCCTCGGGTCAAGAGATCTTGCCGCAGGAGATGTTACCCTTTATGACGTTTGAGTTGGAGACAAACTCTTGGGTCCCGTATAGGCTGTCAACGTCTGCCAATGATGCGTCGCTTAGGCAGTCATCGTCAAGCAGCATGTCAGATCTTAGGCCCTGCAAAAATCAAATTAATTGTATTATACGGGGTGAACTTTTTTCCGTAATTAAATTTATAGGTAAACTTACTCGTAAACAGTTAACAGAAAGTATTAAATTTTAGAATTAGAAATTTCCCACAAAATACATTTGAACTATTTAAACCACAAGAGAGTTAATTACCGGTGCGTGAGCGAGATTCCAACCTATCCCAGGTTGTTTTTTTTAATAAGAATCTTGAAAAATTGCCTTTTTATCTGACAAAACTGTAGGTACACTGAATATAAACTTAATTTCAAGTAGTCAAGTAGGTATATAACCGTAAAGGAACCTTAATGACAATATAACATAAATTTTAATTAATGTTGCCTTACTCAATGCAAATGAATACGTATTTACTTTGCCGTAATTTTGATTATCCAAATTGTCATAATAATTTGCAATAAGATATACATAACATATAGGTACTTACCTCCGAAAAATACTCGTATTCTTTCTCAAAAGACAATATAAATACACAAAATATTGCTGCTAGCATATAGCTACAAAGTGATGTGATGAGAACACAAAGATAAACTCCACTGGAACCACCTGAAAAATAGTGTTACTGTAATAAATATCGATGTATGATGTAGGTACATCATAAATTATACAGACAATATAACATCATCATCAGGAGCACGTGCCTACCCGTATAGGGTGGGATATATTGGCAGATTTCACGCACAATCTTTGAATCTCTCCGCAGGCGTGCGCAGGTTTCCTCACGATGTTTTCTTTCACCGTAAGAGCGTCGGGTAAACGCACATATGATGGAAAATTCGAAAAGACATTGATAAGTGGTGGGATTTCATCCCGCGCCCTCCAGATCGAAAGGCAACAGTCTTAACTAATGAGCCATCGAACAATGTATGATATCACTTTGAAATATATCTTTCTTTCAGCTTTATATAAGTACTAAATATAAAGCTGAAAGTCAAAGACTCGAGGTTCGCTCAGCATAAGAATGGAGAATTTAAATGTTAACATTTTTATAGGATATGCCTACTTGCCGGTGACCTTTACAACTTTATCGGAGGATAATGAACTAAACATTACATCAGCCGCAAATACATTGGACTATATTTGACATACTAATGCAGTGTATATTGTGTCTAATATCTTGGAGGTTAATAGGTATCAACTCATTAAGTGCCTTTGCCATATTCAAGAAACACATTACGATTTAGTCTATTAAGACTACCTACTATTTGTGACGGATTTCAACAAAAACTCAATTATTAGATTATATGAGTAGGTAAATGGTTTAAGTATTTAACATCTGTTTGCGGTTTCATTAAAATGTAAGTTTAATACTAAACATGACTTCCATACATATGTTTGTAGGACACCTAGGCACAGTGTGTGTTTAAAAGATTTCCGAAACCTCGCTTTATTCTAACTGGTTTTAAAATGACAAGGCTAGGTAATTAATGGCCTCGCTGTATCTAGGTATATTATAACTACGTATTTACTATTTAAACGCCTGCACTGAATGTCAATTTTCTAATATTATATGTAAACTTTATTACTAGGCAGGTACGTACCTTTTGGCAAAAATGAAGTTATGGTTCCAAATACCGCCATAACAATAAGGAGTAGGAAGCTCAGGTTGGCAAGACATTGTCGAACACTGATAAATGCTTATCATAGTACAGCGTCGAAACATACGTTGTTATAATGCACTGAAATAGATTGTAAATTATTATTCATTTATTCGTCTTGAGAGGAGGTCTTAGTTCACATATTGATCATTATCAGCCTATAGTGGCTCAGTACGAACATTCCCGCCTGCATAGCTATGGGGAGATTGGGCCGTCACTCGACACAGCCCAATGCGGATTAGTAGGTGTTAATGACTACCATGCTAAGTTTTTAGCCCGGACTGATGGCTAAACGTGCCTTATGAAGCATGGAATCCTCTTTCGTTTCACACTATCAGGTCATTCAGCCTGCAATGTCCTAAACAAACTAGGAAAAATCGCACACAGTGACGTTTCCCCATGGAATTCGAACCCGAATTGTATTCTAATGTACGACTAATAAATTAAAGTCTCATGCTAGCAAAAAGAAATGTTCTAGACCCTGTTGAAGATCAACATCCAAAATTCCTATTCATAAATTAATTATCTATGTACAACTACTTACAGGTACCTACCTACCTTATTGACCTACATGTGAATTCAGGTACAAATTCCTGTAGGAAATTAATTGTATACAATGATTATACTAAGATAAAAAGGAAGTGAGTAACTACTTAATAGTTTTCATGCTAGCACGTCATCAGGAAGCTACAATAAGTCTGCATTCAGAGTGATTGGACCCCTCTCTATAACAGCCAACGCGTGAGGACCGCGGAGGTGACTCACTATTCACAGAGGTTTTTTTCTCCTCATCATTCGACACTAATAATGATTAATGACACTTTTAGACCTTATTTCACTACACGAAGGCTTAAATACTCTGTTCCACAAGTTTATTTGAGTGTAACATCGTGCGAATAGAAACCTCGATCATGACCAACATCTGAAATACTTCTGACGAAACCACGTTAGATGCATTTTTCAATTGTTCGCATCTTTTGTAGTTGGGTTTTCGATTGCGATAACATTTACCTTTCTCTCTATTGAAACTTTTTAACATTGTATACCTACATTTTTTATGAAATACGTAAGCAGTCAAGCAGAGAGCCCACTTTTTTTATAGTAAAGAGCATTTGTTAACTTGTGACGTAAAGATGTTGAATCGCACTTAGGTATTAGGTAATTCTGACTGTCACACTTGAATCCCATACACAACTTAACCTACTAACATTATGTGGATGATTAGTGAATAAAGATAGGAAACCTAGAGATGTTCCCACATAGTCTTCATCAGGTATAATGATAATTAAAAAACAGAATAATGATTATAATAAATATGAGTTAGTAAGTAGAGGTTATTATAAAATAATACTATATTAGGATTTCTAAGTCTTGGTTGTTCCATTCATTCTGGTCAGTGCCCTTTTTGACACTTATAAAATTATGGACATATTATTACCTACACTAAATTAACAGTTATATTATAATGAAAAACATACCTGCATCCATATATATAATGTTCCAAAACCACATATAAAAATACTCAATGCTGTAAGACTATTGCTATCTACCTGCAAAGAGACAGATATTAAAACAACAGTGTTCACATAAAAAATGAATGTTTTCAAAACAATTTGTTAAACTCTATAATTATGATTATTAAACCAGAATGGAACCATTAATATCATGCACCAATATGAATGTTAATATACATATAATTACTCAAATATTAGTATCCCTTACCTTGTATAAGAACAGAAAAAAATAAATCAGGAAGCCAGCTGACAAAAATGAGGCTGAGAAGGAAGCTATCCGGTTTGCAAAGGAAGTCACATTGGGATTTGTTGTTAGTGAACCTAGAATATGGATTTGCTGGTATCTGTCATAGATGATTTTGCCAGCTGTAATAAACACTTTTGTTAGCACAATATTAATTAGTAAATGTATGATTCCATGAACTGAACTGAACACAAATACTGACCAAAAATAAAATGAACAATGTACAGACTTTTTTGAACATAAACTCTTATAATAATGAGTTAGTTATTCCTCATATTTTTTTTTCATATAAGAATAGAAACAATTATTATTATAAGTAGGGCACAAAAACTTTTTATGAAAAGCCAAGTCCTTGTGGTTGGAACAATTTGTCATGAACACAACATCCATAAAAACCAAGTAAGTGACCTAGAACTATCATTATAAAAACCTTTAAAGTTACAGAAACACAGTATAAAAATTATTGGAGTCCAATATTTTCGTTTTCAATTTCCCTAGTGTTTACAACATAGAGAACTGTGATTTGCCTTCAATACTATACAAAACTTAAAAATGTATCACAAATATTTAGATTTATTAATTATCTATTCCAAATAAAGTTTCAATTTAAATTGTGTGGAATAAATTAACAAATAACAGACATTCTACCACAGATCACAAACACTGCCTCTATAAGGATACCATCTTAGACAAAAGTCCATTTTTTAAACATCCAAGCCAGTTCAGAGGTAAAGAGAAAGAGCAACAATATTTATACATATTAAATTTAATTATACTTATGATCAGTATTGTATACATAGTAAGATGTTTTGTAATTCCATGGTATTATGACATAGGTACTTAAGTTTGTAGCAAAATTTTAATACATGATAGTTCTTGCAAAACAATCATAATAATGCATTAGCCACAATAATTATGTCAAAATTTCCCAGTCACTGCTTGTAAATTGTATAATACCAGCAAGATTGACCTAACATGTAATGTTTTTGCTTAACATTACAACATAATAGACTAATAAAATAATAGCCATGTTTGTTTGTAGTCAATGACCAATAACATTTTCTGATGAATTACAGTATAGTTTTATTTTACTTAAATATTGCTCACAAACCACAATCTAATAATATGATTGTTAATGAAATTTTATACCAGTTCAGTAATTTGAAAATCTTCAAATCATTCAATCTCTTTTTTTAACAATATACTTATTTCAAAATTAAACTAATTAAGCAACGATGCAATATTAAACTTTAAATTTAAGCAAGCACACTTGAGGTCCTTTTATTATTCAGCATAAGAGTTATTAAAACATATAAGTCAATTATTAACAAAACTTAAATTATATGGCCTGCAGTTGCTAGGTTTCAACATTACAGTTTACATAACAAAGATTTGCCTCTCACCTATTACTCCGCTGGCTAAGTACAAAAAAGCAAGGCCAGCATCTAAAGAATTTGATTCTTGCGCAACTTGAAAACTAAGTCTGAAAATGGAAAACATAAAATAAATACATTTTTAATCCTTTAGAAATAGTCTAAACCCATACTAATTGAAAGTAAAATATGTATAGAAGAAAGAAGTAACAATTTGATCAAAGCATTACTATTATAATAATTATTATAATTGAAATAACCAATGCATCAAAACATTTCGAATAACAATTATCGAAATATTTAGGTCAACCGAAAACAACATATAAAAAGTACTTTAAAAAATTAAATGTTTATGTCACAAAATAAAAATATCATCATTGTACTTACGATAGTATGAATGTTGCAGATAAAATTACAAGACCGCACTTAAAAATCAACATATTACAGTAGAAGGAATTATTTAAATAAATCAGACATTAAATTATGTACACATGTAGAGTGTTTAAATGTTTATTTGAGGACTGTTGTCCGATCGACTGCTGTAGATTAAACTGTCAATGTCATTCGAGCTTAAAAAATTCTACTTTACCACAGATTATACAATCGTTATATTAAATCCCAAAACATTATGTAAAATCTAGCCAAGTCTCCATAGAGCTGTTTGTTTATCTATAAAAAGCTCTGAGTTAAAATGTAATTAAATCTATATAAAGTATATGGTTACTTACTGCAATTATTATTTTTTAACAAAAGAAGTCCCGCAGACCAGTGTTGCCACCTGAGTTTTTGAAAAAGAGCTTTTTGGGAAGTCAAAAGGGCTTTACTCCGAGGCTAGAAAGCGTTAGATTGAGAGTCAAAAGATTTTCTGTCCTAAAAATGCTGAAACAATCATGTTATGAAGTCGTTTTTTGTAGCACATCTAAAAAAAGTCATCATGACTCGAAATAGCAAAAAAGTACTTGTTAGCATGTCGAAATATTTTATAATATACTTCATAATTGATAATATTTTCAAGACAGTGAAAAAGAGCTAGATTGCTCTTACCAGGCTAAATCGTTAAAAAAGGAGTTCACCTACATTAAAAAGGTTGCGCCACTGTCGCCTGACGTAATGATACCAGTACTGAGAAAAATATTGACCTACTTTAAATTTAAGGATAATTATTTATATATATTTTAGGCGATTTGTGGAACTAAATTTGACAGATCGGCCATATTGTTGTTTGCCAATTCTATTCTCAAGAATTTGTTTGTTGTAATAGATTTCGGTGAGTTTTGAGCTACATCAAAGCGTTATATGGATTGTTCATTATTATAATAGTCGTTAAAAAAGTTCGGTTCAACATATTTTACTAAAGGTGAAACCGTTCTTGCAAGCGGAATAAAAATTCAAGGTAATTTAATACCATCTAACCATTTTACAAGAGACTCACCGTCATAATAGGTACTTTTTAGAGTTTTTTGCCGTATTTATTGGATTTTACTTTTGAACAGTGTAATAAAATTTATTATAAGAGACAACATTTAACAATAATTAGACATTATCGGAATTAGCTATCTATAATAAGTAGAATTACTATTATAAAAGATACAAGTAACACAAAAAATAAGAAAGTGGCATCCGATCAAATTCATCTTTGATGGCAGTTGATGGCTTCTATTTATGCAATTAAACAATCAACATTGAGTAAATTATGGGCAAGTTTAGAAGAACCATACTATAAGTATATGTAGATAAATCTTTTAAATGCGCTTAAAGACAAACCAATACACAACATCATTGTTAAACACAAAACATTATTAATATATTAGGATCAAACTGCAAACTACACTTACATTTTGCAGCATTGCAAATAGGCAATAGCTGAATATAACTTACACTCAAAGAATGGATCACTGATTTTTAACTTTTGCTATATGTGTTCTCTAATGTACAAAATATTAAACTTGTCTTATTCAAACATTTTAGATATCTTTGAGTAATTAACCTTAAATATAATGTATGTAAATACATTTCTCAGTACTGGTATCATTCCGTCTGGCGACAGTGGCGCAACGTCCAAGCAACGTCTGCGGGACTTCTTTCGTGAAACAGACTAGACAGACAGACTAGTTGGATGCAAAAAAAAAACGACAGAAAAGAAGCGCCAAATTTTGACATTTGTTTGACATTCATTGATGTTAAATATTTGCGTTTCCCAGTTTCCCACTTGTTTGACTATTTTGTTTATTAATATTTATATGTATAAGCACAATATTTTTTTATATATTTTTCAATCTCAATAAACATGTCTTCATTACAACCTATTCATGCGCTAAGCTTAGGTAAGTATTATTTTATTTCATTCATAATGAAAAAATATATCTTAAAACTGGTATTCAGTATTAAATTTCAATCATTCTCATAATTATGTCAGTAACCAAGTTTATCTCAATAAAACTTATATTCTTAATCGGTGATCCCGTTGATATCGTTATACCTTAAATTATAAATTAAAACTGTGGTTGTAGCCTTTTATAACTTATTCTTTTAGGAAAATAATATAATATGTATTTGTTATTAATGTTGCATATATCTGACACTAAGCCTTCAAGTTATTAAAGAAATGAAAATATTTTTCGTATAGTACCTATTAGGAATACAATATTATAACAGACATTCATACTTGCCAAGATGCAATGTAGATCTGGGCTCTTCTGAATCAATCTTTTTCAATCTAGCAAGTTTTTAGTAATTTTAATCCACTCATAAATCTGAAACATCATTCCTAATTTAATCCTTTAGAAAACATGATGCACCAGTGCTTGCACCATGGCCTATTTATCAAAATCCTTTCATAGAGTCTGCCTTTGTCATAGTTAGCTTGATTGGTTAAAATGGACAAACTTTCATTCTCTATTTTATTCCCTTGGTGGTAGAATTATTCAAATTCTTTCTTAGCTGATCCCTATGTCATAACATCTACCTGCATGCCAAATTTCAGCCCAATCCGTACAGTGGTTTGGGCTGTCCCCTTTGAGGTATATATATCTAGATTTGTGAAATAAAGTAGCAATTAAGCAGTCAGTCCACTTGATGGTAAGTGGGCAACTAATTCTGTAATAAATTCATGTTCTATAACTGCACTGGCATTTCTGACTTAACTTAAGGAAGTTTCCAGAAAGTTTTCTGCCTATCTTTCCCTTCAATTGAACTTGGCTAAAATACTAAAAGCATAACTGTTATAATGACTTGTTTTTATAGCAGAAGTAAGTAACTAATTGTTAAGGATGTCTATAAAAGTCTCCTAAAACTTATTTTGGATGTCTGCTTAGGTGTGCACTTTGAACACTCTTATTATAATATTTGTAAAGCTTATTTTAAAAGCTATGTTTTTATTTGGCATTCAATGAATATCTGCTTAAAAACTTAATATTAATCATTTTGGTATGTTACTTAGTGAATATGATGGTAACTTATGGGTGTTTTAAACTATAACTAATGCTTTTTAGTTTTATTCACAGTTTCATTTCATCTAATCAATATTACATTGTATTTGTTATGTTTTTTACATATAGTTTTATATATAACAAATTGTAACATTATTTTTTTACAGATTCCATTCAGCAACAAGCATTCATTAAATACTTTAATTCACTTCCTGAGGTAAGTGATTACTTATATCAATCATTTAGAAACATAACCAAATGAATAAATTACTATTATCTACAACAAACACTAATACCTTAATAATAATCTTTTCACCCAGAAAAGAATTTGCCTCACATATTTCATTTACCAAACCAAGAAGAAACTTTATTTTTTGCATTTGTAAACTTGTTTCCTACTGACTTCCAAAAGCCTGGCTTTTCTGTAGTAACTTCAGTTAAGGAATTAGTCTTACGTTCTTCAGCTAAAGGTTTCTCTGATGGGGTTGCTTTAGGCTGTTTATCTCTAATGATGCTCTCTTTGTATTTAACATTAGATTCATCTGTGTTTGTTTCGTGTGTTTGCATGCTATCCACACTTCCAGACTTTTCTTTTTGTGTGTCTTCCATAGGCTTAACATAAAACTTGGCATTTTGGTCTTGCTGACCAAAATCCGGAAGTTGATCTATATTGTTCTGTTCAAACAAATTTTTAGCTTCTTTATTAATTTGTGAAAATGTGTGTGTGTGATGGGATGACTGTGACATATGTTCTTGATTCAAAGATATGAACTGTTGTTCCTGTTCATTTTGATTTTGATGTTGCGAAAAGTCTTCTGGTACATTGTGATCAAATATCCATTGTCGGCTTTCTTGATCATCACCAGTGTTTTCACTAAAATGACCATGGCTCTGATGATTTCGAAAATTTTCATGTTGATGTGTAGAATGGCCTGAATGTTGTTTCCAACTCGCTGAGTTATCTCCATAATTGCTAGTTAAAGAATTTTCGCGATGTGAACCCGAATTATGAAAATGGAAGCTATTTGAATGATGAAAGGCATGTTGATTATGAGAATTTACTTGTTGAAATCGATTGTGATGATAAGACTCATTGTTATTTTGACTTAAAATGTGGCTGGACTGTAATTCCGTGTCAGAAATTTTGTTTGTGTGATTCTTTTGATTGTATGTTATGTGCTTCTGAATTCCTGAATGAGTGATGTTCATGGGGTAAGAAATTGCTGGTATGCTGAAATGAACTTTGACTAAAGTCTAACTGTCCCCAGTTAGCTAGTTGCTCTTGAGTATCTTGGTGCTGCGTGTTTTGTTGCTCTTGATTTTTTTGAGAATTGTGACTAAAAGCATCATATTCAGAATTCAAAATTTCATCTTGTTGTGAACTGGCTGGAAATCTATTATTTACGACACTGGTTGCTTGTGTACTTTGTTCTTCAAATTGTTTTTGATAGTCTTCCGGTTTTTCTTTAGGCAAGTCATCAATTTGAATTTGACTATTTATAGATTTTTGTGTAGAAGGCATGATTCCCGTTGGTGACCGGCTATGATCCTCATATTTTCCTTCGTTTTTGTGATTGATTTGCAATAAAACATTCGTTACTTCACTATAGTTAGTATTTCTAGAAACGTTGAAAAGTTTTTCTTGAGGCTTTTTTGGTATTTCGTCTTTCCAGTCTTCTGGCCCGATGTCTCCGCGGCCAAGATCCTTTGAATTGTCGTTATTACTTGATTTCTCGGTAATACCCGATGGAATATTTAATATTATAGAAGTGTTTTGTGATTGTATGTCTGTGTCCATATTAACATTTTTGCCGTTATTCGTCGACTGTGCCTCGAAATCAAAGTTATGGTTATGTTCAATTTTTTTTGAAAAATTGTGTTGTTCGTACGAACTTTGCGAGCTAGATGTATTTGGTGATACTTTACTTTGACCTTGTTTATCGTGTAAGGAGCTTAAAAAATCGCCCTCCAGATTATCAAGTTTACCCCATAAATTATTCAGGGTGCCGGGATTTTTCTTCACCGTTTTGTTCAGTTTTTTGCTGATCAAAGAGGTCTGATCTAAATAGGTTTTGTGTTGCCTGGACTCCAGGATGATCCTCTGGTATCTTGTGGTCTTCCGTATATTTTGATTGATCAAGTTCGCTAACATGCTCCCAAATAGGAGCTGTTATATTTTTAATTAACTGGTTATGTTGTGAATATGAATCCTGATTTACCTGAATTGGTTCTTCAAATTGATTCCACACGTTTTGGGTTTCTTGTCCTAAGAACTCTTTAACCTCAGTTTCAGTATGTTCCTTTTCATCTCTTGTATTATTCTTGTTATTGATTGGACCTTTGAATTTGACAAAATAAATGAGTTTTATTGACTATATCCAATTTCTATATCCAAAGTTTTAGTACAGATGAACCATAAAAAAGTATTATGTTACGTCCGTGCAAGCCGGGACGGGCCGCTAGTTTTAAATAAATATTAATGTATTTATTTTATTTAAGCTCTTCTGTTAATTTATAATGTAGACAGAGTACTTTAAACTGTGCATGTTATATAGAAAGAATAAAATATATATATGTATATTTGAGTCCATACGTTAAACATCTTACCTCCAAACTCAAAACATACCTAGTACTTAGTTAAAATTAACTTTTTCTAGTATTTTTATTTTGCTTTATTCATAAAAATATGGTTACGCGTTTTTACAAACAAATTTATCCTAGGGATATGTAAACCTTAGTTTGATTAAAGAGTTATCAGGTTATCACCCAATCTACTGATTTCGACTGTACCGACGACATACAGTGCGGCCTCATTAATGTTTAGTTATAAAATTTTACAAAAGTTAGATTTTATTAGTAATAAAATATTTGATTTGTGGATGGTATGGTTAAAAGAAAAACAAAATGTATGTTAATAATGGCAGTTTTAATTCTACAATAATTTGGTATTAAGATGCACAGTATTTACTTACTTTCATATTGTTGCCCAAATGCTTCTAGATTATTCCATGTGTTCTGAGTTTCGTTGTCCTACATGCCATTCATTTCCATTCTGATGTCCAGGATCTTGGGTCTGCTGGTTTTCTTCTTTTATTTGTTTTGCAGTAATCTGAGCTCCTTGTCCTAAGTTTTCGAACTTATCCCATGTCGTCTGGGTCTGCTGACCAAGCTCCTCAAGATTGTCAAATTTATTTTGAGATTGCTGACCAAGGTCTTGCAAATCATCCCATTTATTTTGTGTCTGCTGTCCTAAGTCCTCTAATTTACTAAAACTATTTTGAGTTTGCTGTCCCAAGTCCTCCAATTTATCAAAACTGTTCTGGGTTTGTTGTCCTAAATCCTCTAATTTACTAAAACTATTTTGAGTTTGCTGTCCCAAGTCCTCCAATTTATCAAAACTGTTCTGAGTTTGTTGACCAGAATATTCTAGACTATCCCATTTATTTTGTGCTTGTTGGCCAAGCTCCTCTAAATTGTCCCATTTATTTTGTGTCTGTTGTCCTAGATCTTCTAAGTTATCCCATTTATTTTGACTTTGTTGTCCTACGTCTTGCCATGCCGCTTGTGATTGCTGTGTTTCTTGACCATTGTAGACATTATAAGTTTGATCTTCAGATTGACTCGGATAACTACCGTAAGATCTGGCTTTGCGTAAGTGTCTAGTGGGTTCACATTCAATAACACAACCACCAGACGAATATCCCTGATGAGATTGTCTTGATCCATAATTGAGCGATGAATATTGATTTTGGGTACTAGATAGGTCGGTCAGTCTTTCAGATGTTTGAGAAATTGGCTCAATAACATAGGGATCTCCTTGTCTTTCCCAAGATTTGTGGTAAGAATATGATGAATGGTAGCTTTTAGGCTTTGAACTAATTGCACCAACTAGATTTGAAGAATGCGAATTAGCTTGCGAATTAAATTCACTTTTACCAAAAGCATCCGAATTAGAACTTGATGATGCAGAGTGTTTTTCGGCATTAAAATTTGCCTGATCTCTAATTTGGCTCAATGATGAAGCATGTGTATTGATATTGGCTTGGTGACTTGATAGCCTAGAATCTTGGTAGTTTGTATTTGCGTATTGTGAAGCACTATGTAAGCGAGATTCGTCGTACAATTCACTATTGGAAGGTTGATATACTGTCGGTACTGCCAATGGTACTACTGCTGGGTTTGTATCGTGTTTTTCCCATTGTTTACGGTAACTATACGAAGATTCATAATGTTTAGCGTCACTGCTTGGAATATTGGATGTTTGGAGACTGCCTGAATTTAATAATTCAGCATCGTTTTTGACTGAATTTTCATCATAATATGAAGCGCTATGCACTCTGGTGCCTCTAGTGGCTTGAGCATTAACAGGTATAGCAACTTTCGTTCCTGGTCGCACGATAATGTGAACATGGCCTTAACTGTTCCGGGAATTACTACCAATATCGGATGCTGCTTGTTGGTTTGTATTCAATAGGCCGAATTCAGTGCTTCCTTGATATCCGGACTGTGCGTTATATCTAGAGCTGCGTTCTGATTGAGATCCCTGTTCGTAACCACCAGAACCGTATATTTGTTGGGTATCTTGTAGGTTACCCGCTTGATAACCATTATACCGCCATATGCTGGGCTTATTTTGCTTGCTGAAATGTGATTCGTATGCATATTGCGGAAGTGCATGTGAATCCTCTATAGTCCCATCTGAGTAGAGATTTTAATAAATGTTTTTACAGGATTTTGGAACGACAGATCAAATGACTTCCTTTTCTCGATCTGTCAAAACAAATTATTCTTATACATTTCGTATGATATTATAAAACTATGACGTCACGTTATTAGGTTATCAACTGTCCGCAATATCACATTTTTTATAAGAAATGATGGTTTCGATATGAGAATAAGTTTTTTCTTGAACCCTGTTTACATCCCAAGCAGCATCCCTGCATTAATACAATTAATCCAGTATATTACGCTCAGTAAAAGCTAAATTACCTTCCGGAGTTTGTGTTGTCATTCATCAAAGATGTGTATTTGATGGCAGCCGCTAAACAAGTCATTGCAGTCTGCTTCCTTGTCTCCGGGAAAGCGTTGCAGTCTTGCTGCTGGTCCTCTTTAAACTTGAGCAGTCGGTTCAGGTCTTGGTTAAGGCCGTCTGTTGAAAACTCGCTCTTCTTCAGTTTCGTTAAAGTCACATTAGCTCGGCCCATCACTTGCTTTAAGATTTTGTACTGTAATAAGTTAAATGCTTACAATGAATCTTCTTAGTATACTCAAACTCTTATCAATATTGCTCTAGCTGCTGCGTCGGTAACTATGCAAATATCATTGTGCTAATTTGATTTAGCCTGCAAGTTTATAAGTACATAACAACCGTTAATTATAAGGAATATATCACATACGCAAAAATAATTCATATATTATAAACCCAATAATTTCACTTACAGTATGCTGTTCCCAAAATACAGTGACTAAGACTTCTATTCTACGGAACGATAATATCTTCCATTGCGATGGATACGAACTAAAAAGTCTCAGTATCGAGTCGACTTCTAATTAATCATACCATGATTATGTTCACAATGGAAATACTCCAGCTGGAGTCCAAGGTATCATATTTTGGGGTCCAGGCCACCATGATCGTGTTCACCTACCTGATGACATGCTTTAGTCTAAAGTACGAATCCTCAAAGAAGAAGTTGTCTGAATCCTCATAAAGAAAGGTCTAGTCCAGCCTCCATAATATGAAGATGACAATGCCCCTGCTTGAATTCTAACTCACACAATAAGTAATAAACTTTATATCTTTGTGTGTGCAGTATACTCTATATAAAATGCTAATGTACTGCTTACATTTCATGTTACCCAAAAACCCATCAAATAGCTACCATTTTTATAATATGCCCCTTATTTTCTAACTGTAATTACCCTATATCTTAATTTATTGTTACATAAGTATAATTTATAAGATTACTTACGTCTTCGTTGTCAGTTTGTGGCACCAAACATTCTGATGGTGCCATCTGCACTGTAATGGTTTCTAGTTCCGTCAGTAAATCATCATCTGTAAACTCTGTCACTGACATCTGATAGTCACCAGCTGTAATACATGCTACTCCCAAAAGGCGACCCTGAAATATATATGAATAATATATTAAAATACAGCGTTCTAGAAGCATACCATAGCAATCACTGAAACGAAGTGACTATAAATAAATATAAAAATATATTCACTAACATTCACACAGCGCCATCTAGCCATAAACTAAGCCTAAGCCTGTAATATGGATACTAACCACGACTACTTATATATTCTTATTTTTGTAAATAAATACATATTATACATAGAAAACACCCAGTCCAATACAAACAAACATGCTCTTGCAGACAAATATTTGTACTGCCCGGGAATCAAACTAGGAACTCATGGTGTAAAAGCCGTCGTATCAACCAGCACACCAGAAGGGTTGCCAGACTGATGAACTTTTTAGCATATTTCTTTTTCTGACTACTGTTGTTGGCCGCTCTGATGGCTTTTACACAGTTCACCGGGCCTGTGGCGATTACAGGCTCTCAGCCTTATATTATCCCATGGTACATAAGCAAAATTAATTTAACTATGTGTGCTTAGTTTGATTTCTCTCTTCAGGCTGATTTGTTGATTGACCGATTGTTTGAAAGATAATTCCGTGCTTGTGAGCAAGTTAAACCGTCAGTCTCGGCTTCCAATATTACACTCGGAAGATCTTTGTCAGATGGCATTAAAACTCTGACACCAGGGTCGGTTACATCGTTCATCATTCTGACCACTCCACTCGATAAGAAGAGAAACAACAGTCAAAACGTCCACAGCAGTACCTCAATGACATTCGAATTAAGGCCTTTCGGACCGTAATTGCGTTGATTTGCTATTTGTTAACGAGCAGATATGGCCGGCATTAGTCCTTTGGTTGGACTCAAATCTACTTCAGTATAGTGCACATTCAACGTGGACACACAGGCAGCTAGCAGCAACATACATCTATCTATTGACGGCCATTTCCTTAATGCCAGAAGTGCACATTCAGACGAAAAATTGGGAAAATTTTGATACTTCTTAAATATGAATGAACTTCTCAAGAATGCTAAGAAAGCAACATTACAAATACAAAACAAGTTACAAGGACACGTTAGGAATGTAAGATTATTTATTATTTAATTATCAAAAAAATACTAATAGGCACATTACAGTATGAGTACATATGTAAAAACTTATTATTTCAAAACAAAGAGTTCATAATATGCTGATGATTAAGGCAATCAACTCGCATTCGATCTAACTCGTGTTCAGTCGACATACTGCACATACACGTGATTTAGTGAAGATTGATCACATGTATATCAATAAGAATGTTCATACTTCAAACATATAGTTACGTATATCGACTTTGGCGACCTAACTGATTGAGCAAGGCTTAGTTCCTTGAGTTGAGCTTTTATTCAGCTTAAGTATTGAGGGAAGCCTCCAGAAGTGGGCGACCCTATTAATATTAGTGGATTAGTTTTGTTACATAATACTGTAATTAACAGTATAATTTAACAAAATATCTGTTGCAGAAACAATGGTGTGTTTAATTCTATTAATAAGAGATGTAATATAAAAGGTCTCGCTTGCACGTGGTGCATCTTTCCGAATAGCAAACAAAGCTCTGTAAAGCCACCAACACGCTATTAATCAGCTTGAAAGGTAATGGGTAGGGATCTCTCAATAATTACAGCGATTGAGCCTTGATTGGTCATTTGTGTAGGAAGATGCAAACATTGAGAATATCAAAATCAATACTTATTTATTTACTGAGGGAGTAATTTGTGCAATAACATTAAAATCTGTTATTAGTACTAGTTCTCTAACATATTAATATAATTTATAAATCAGCCAAGGCAAATAACATTATGCGTCCTTAAGTGGATGCCAATCATAAACGTGATAACAACGTGATCTTCTGTATCTGGAAAATAAGTCTAATTGATAAGCTCGATTCATTCAGTTATAATATCGCGCCTATGGCGGTCAAAACCAGAAAAAAAATGTGCAAAAGCGTTATAAAGAATAAGAGAGTTTAAGTTCATATGGTTGACATATTGCTATTTAGACATAAAATTGGCAACAATAATGATAAAAAGTTAGAAAAGAAAGACAACAATATTTTTTTTCTTTCTTTCTTTATGGTGCAAATCAAAGTTCACGTTAGACCTTAAAATAATTAATCAAACTTATTTAATGCTACCAATATGGTACCTAAATAAAGGTTATATAAATGAAGAAGGATAAATGGTAGGTGGTGGTACGAGTATGATACTTTTCCCTTGACACAACATTGATATTGACGAACTCACAACACTTCTATCATCCAAGATCAAAGGGCACTATCACTGGATCAGAAGTTTAAATAAAGCGAGTTGCGATCAAATTATAAGACTTACTTTACTAACTACATCGGTCTTGATATTCACAGCCATGAGACAGGGCGAGTTATCTTCGGAAGCTCCCAGTCCTTCTCCCAATACTTCCTCCAGTTGTGAGAGACATCCCGGCGAACCTTTGGTGTATTGTGAGGTAACACCAGTCACTGTTTTTTCACATTTACTCCCTGCTGCCCACGTATTTCAACTCTGTACCGTCTGACCTAAGTATACAAAAAAGGTCACTAGGAAACAAAAATACAGTAAAATAACATAGTTTTTGATTTTCTTCATTGGTAGACAAACAACCAATCGATTCACCTGATTGGGAATGTGATGGTAAGTAGGTAACACGGCTACCCATGAACACTCACCTCTTCGAAGGAGAATCGAGAGCATACCGAGCTTTATGAAGAAAGATCTGGCTTTAAAATACCTACATCACTTCTATATGAGTTGAAACGCGAGTTATTTTTCAAGATTTCATGGTATCACCAGGGTAAAACTGTTTTTTTCGGATTGAAGCATGGCTTTCCTACACCTAAACCTAATAAAGGTTTTAATGTTATTGTATAGGTGTGATTTTGGGCAGTCTCATATAGTATTATAGGAAATCCTACGCAGCTATGTACATTGTGTGGCACTTTTATTATTTCATCTTATTACTTATCATCACGTAAAGATATTGGAGATATATATTGTTGATAAAACTTTACAATTAGTTTGCTTGCATGTCAAAATAACATATAAGCTATATGTAGTTTATTTACATTAGTCCCGAATTCCCACAGGCACGCAAACTTAGCGGGTAAAACCGCGGCGCGTTGCTAGTTACTCACTTACGTTATAAAAGAGGAACTGCATCTATTCCAAAAAATGGTCACTAACAATTGATGAATAAGGCATTTGTTATTACTTATGCTTGCTTATTTGTATATGCCAATAAAATCGTTCTGTTACCTTAGGTATCTATTTCCTGACGACGACCGTTTTGGCATATTAGCGAAGTTAGCTACTACAAATATATGACTACAAACATATAAATATACATAAGCATATGAACAACATTAAATAAATATCCTGTCAGTCACAGCAATAGATATCAACATGTACCACAGGAGATATGCATCAGATAATTACCTACTCGTATTCTAAAAAACAAGTATTTATTTTTTTAAATAAGACATGAACATAAACAATCACGTATGTAGGTACTGCTCGATACTCGAACCCGGAATCTTTGGCATAGGTTCCAAAACCTTTGAAATCTTAGTTGAAACAATGATTTTGACGACCCATGTGATGGTATAGTTGATAAGTCGGCAGTAGAGTAAATGGGATCGATCCCCGTGCAGTACAAATACACGCTTGCATAATTATGTCTGTATTCAGGTAAATCTGTTGTGCCAGATTTACTGTTGTCCCAATTTAAGCCAGTTACCTACTAGGCTTAAATAAATAAATATTAATAATAAATATCCACTAACATTCACACAGCGCCATCTAGCCCCAAGTTAAGCGTGAAGCCTGCATAATGGGAACTAAACAACAGATAAACATACTTTTTTTTTTAAATACTTACATATTATACATATAAAACACCCAGACCATTACAAACAGACATGTTCACGCACACAAATGTTTGTACTGGCACGGGATCGAACCTGACCTTTGGTGTTGCAACCGACGTCTCAACCGCAACACCAAATGGGTCGTCCAATTAATAAATTAATTGGGATGCTTTGTAAATATCTCCACAGACATTTATACAGCGCCATAAATGTCCACACATTTATGTATTTATTTTAGATGATTTATTTTTGATAAACCATTCGATACCTACACCAAACCTGATGTCATATGCTATATAGTAAGTAAGTAAATATTTATTCGTGAAAACATAAAATAAAAATACAGGTAATACAAGAAATAAATTAAACCGTTTCATTCATATTACTTAAAATAAAAATAGGTATCACTGAAAAGGCACGTACTCAGCATATGTCGAGGCAACACAAGGCGCCTCGACACTGGTCTTCCGTAGGTGCCTCAAGTGGGAGAGCACTACTGCGCACGAACGTATTAACTAAATAAACAGTTACAGTTAACATCATGTCCATAAACTAGGGTAACATAGCGTCGGAACTTAAGTGAGCGATGAAATAATAGTAATAAAATAAATAAAGTGCGCGGTGCATAATAATAAATACATATAATACATACAATACACATACATACACACATACATAATACATACACACAATCACATACATAATAATAATAAATATCATAAATTAATGGGACGAGAGGGGGAAAACACAGTCATAAATATGTGCAACTAATTACTTTTTTGTAAATTTAAAATATATTTTTTATAAATTACCTCGGAAGGAGTTTAATGAAGGACACCTTGTTAGGGCGGTGGGATATATTCCACAGCATTTCGTGGCAAAGAATACCGAAACTGCCACGGAAAGCTGCAGTGCTGTGTGTTGGGCATAACAAGACGTGTGGACATCTCTGCTCGTTTTCGAAAAAGTGAGTTTGGGTGCAGATAAGGGAGGCGTTTTCGGTTCGGACATGTTAAACAAAGACACCACAAAATGAGAGCCGCGCTGGACTCCATTCAATAAGATCCCTTTATTGAGAAACGGAGTTATGTAAAGTCCGTCCTGAAATAGTAGACACGCAATAGTACAACTTGTATACGGAAGAAACCTTAACATTGTTTTATACTACTTATTTGTTGGCAATGATCATCGCATAGATAACACTATGACAGATAAACAATAAGGTCATAATAATATGGTAAATAGACGTCTCGGTAAAATTACTATCATTAGGGAAACAAAGATTTGAAAGTTTTCTAATTGAACCAAGTGGAACCAAACTAACAAAATTGCACCTAAGAGAATTTTAACTATGTACAATAAGTACTTTGTTCATTCGTATTTATAGTTCAAAATAGATTAATAATTTTTATATACATATTTGAATAGGTAATTTATAGAAATACGTAAACAGAAAGAAATATTTAGTACAACACACCTTGATAATTTATGAGTTTCAAAGTTTGTTGACCTGGTGTAAAGGGTCAAGTACAGATAATTTTTATCAATAGTCTGTTACATAGCTCTTACAGAGGTTAAGTAATTCCCTATTACATTTTTTCTTTGTTTGATAAAATATAATTAATCGCATTAATTTACCATCTTCACGAATACAGAATAGTTAAAAATATATAATGTCGATATCTATTTATACAGACGAAGACTAGGATTATTGATATATTGAATATTCGTTTTCTGAAGATTAAGTCATCGTGGCAGTCTTCAGAAGAAATACCTGAGATGCTTAACAATCCAATTAAATTAATCTTGAAGTCCTGTTGAATGACCACGTGGTGCCAAACCGATGTGTGTCGGTAATGACATACGCAGCTGAGATATGGACACTGACTGCCGGATTGATTCACAAGTTCAATGTCACTCAACGCGCAATGGAGCGAGCTTTGCTTGGGTCTCCCTTAGGGATAAGATCAGAAATAATTTAATCCGTAAGGAAAACTAAAGTTACCAACATATGCGCCGCCGGATCACAAGTTGAAGTGGCAGTGGAGCTGGTCACACGTATGTCTCAGAACCGATGGCCGTTGGAGCAAAAAAGTTCTGGAGTGGAGACCGCGTCTTGGCAAGCGATAGGTTAAAGAGAGAGAACTTTAAATAACACCATCATCATTATTGAATGAATTAATCAAATAAGCTACTAGAGAACTTCACTAATCATCTTTGTTATATTAAATACAGCTCACGGTCCGAGTACTAGAATAGCACTCTGTTTCCCCGAGGAAGTCATATAGATATTTCCCCAGATAAAACATCAACGAGTTCGCTCTTGACCCAGTTTCCTTCAGATGAGAACTAAAATGTGGTTCAACTGAAACTAAATAGTAGCTTGGAAGCTTTATTTTAACATTATTGTATGCTACTTAGGTAGGGTTTTCATTTTATACCTACATATTAGTAAAAGTAAGTAAATAGTAGTTGGCTTCAGCTTTTGACCTCTAGCGCCCTTTGTCTCCCTTATTATTTCTAAGCTCTTTAAGGGTTTTCCTTTACGCAATTTTGCGCAAAATAACGTACATTCTATGTTCAGTTAGGGAAGTTGTACAGATTTTTTATTTGAAAATAGTGGTTCAACGTTTATGACGTATATAAAAAAATCCGGACACAAGTTTTATGTTGGGCAGTGTGTGCACTCCATATATGCAAATAAGCAGTGCATACCCTGTGCGTCCAGAAAACAGACGGAAAATCGCCAACATACCCACTTATTCGACCATTTTCCTCTACACCTTTGAAACCATGGGCGATCTGCTGTCATTA
Organism: Leucinodes orbonalis; assembly: GCA_019425675.1. Taxonomy (NCBI): domain Eukaryota; kingdom Metazoa; phylum Arthropoda; class Insecta; order Lepidoptera; family Crambidae; genus Leucinodes; species Leucinodes orbonalis. Next base: position 109,743 of record PQWD01005614.1, read on the forward strand.
ACAGTACTCAATTTGACATAAATTAATATATATTATTTGTTTTTTCGATTAGTACCACTCACTTCGCATACCCTTCTCATAATCTCATTGCACGCCACTGTGTGTGGGAGAGATCTATGCTTCGGCACGGATGGGCCTGCTCAGCCATGCTGAAACCAAGGTTTCAGAAAACCGCGGGACGCGACTCCGTTAAACGACGCCTGTATGTGTTACATCGAGTGAGAAGGCCCAAAACCCCCTACAGACCCTTCCTTCTCGTAATTTTACTTCCTCCTCTTTTTTAAAGATTGTCAACGCACTCATATCTCCTTCGGGGTGAATGAAAAAGTTTTACTTTTTCTTTTTTTTTCATTCCACAACTAACCTTATAGGTATAACAATTATATTCCAACTATGTATTTCAGATAAGTACCTCAATACGTAGACAAACTAAATATGAGCATAATTACACATATGTATGGTATAATATTCTTTGCATTGTTTTTATTATAATTAATCATTACAACAAATATTAAAATAACAATTAGAAATATAATCAAAAAGGAAGTTTCTCTTTGAATGTAGGAAACAGATACAAGGCGTTTAAGGGATGCCCTTTATCGACAAAGGCATACCATAAAAAAGTTTTAACGTAACTAATTACTTATGCATTATTTACTTACGAGCAGTAACTTTTTTATGAGGATCTCGAAATTCCCTTTCGATAAAACCAGATAGTCCAAACAGTGAGGCTTAATGCCCATCTTCTTGATATTGGACACAGAAGAGAAAACTTCTCTAGCTGCCGTATGTGCATCGACACCGTGAACGCAATAGTAGTCATTGCGATCGAATATCCGTACGGTTGTTGGCGGTTTCTGGAAAAAAGACAGTATTTGCATATTCGAGCGCCATTGTTTACTTGGTTGATTCTTAACAGTAAATTTCTCGGCTAACCCTAAAATTCCATATTTTGATGTAAACCCCAAAATATTCGCTAACACATTTAATATTTCTTACCTTTAAAATAAACAACTGTTTACACAAGCAAATTCCGATGAGAATTAGTTTTGAAAATATCACAAGTCAACTGAACTCTCAAGAATAACACAAATGTTTTAATTTTTAATTGGTAGGCGAGCAGTATCGCTTCATTACCAGAAATATTATGAGTATCTGACAATGTAAATAAACATATTTGTGCAAACTTAACTGGAATTGATAATAAAACTTATTGACCAAAACTACTTGTCAGCAGAAATTTTGTTATTCCGTCATTTATGATCTCTTGTGTTTTGTAAGATAAAACTAATTTTACTTACCGTATTATTTGCTAAAAATATAAAGAGATACTAAATTCCATTCAATATATCTGCATTAGATTTTATATTTTTTAAGAAAGTTTTCTTTGGATCAGATAAGATTTCTTATACTTACTTAGACACATGTTGTTAAGTTGGTTATTGGTACATATTTTTTATGAATATTGCTACAAAATAAATACATGCATAACAGGAAAAATAAACGGTCGGGATTGATTTGTTTTTTAAAACGAAGTGTCGTCCGATAAAAGTGATATATTTCAAGAGAAAGACAAAGTTGGTCAAGGCAACCGGACAAGACATATTAAATTGGTATACGAGGATGCATTGAGTACCAATAATAATTAAAAATTACTGCATTGAATATATACGTATTTATTTTTTATCTAGAAACTATACTTGCATACCCATATGGGTACCTACTCAAGTTTATGTTAACTAAAGTTGCATAATCTTCATGTCTTAGTCCTTTAACAACATGCAAGTTAGTAATTGTTTACTAGATTCTAACAACGCCTACGCAGCTTTTTGTACATACAATGACTGTCACATTACGGCTAGTCACTTTTGAACTTCAAATCTATAAACTACATATAATGATTTGCTCATCAATGAAGTCACTGTACTGAGTCACAGCACTAAGAAAATCAGGTGGGTCAGATACATATAAATTGTTGGTCACCCAAGGTTTTGAGGTTTGTGATATTGTAATTGTCGCATAAAATACGTCTGAAGTTCTCAGAATAAAGCGTCTGTCATGACCCGCCAAGGGTTATCGCGAACTGGTAGATAGAAAATTAAAACTCAATAAATTGGCTTCTCGCAATTATACCAATATCAGTTCGTGTGAGCTACGTTTGTGGGTGTTACTTTAGTTTGCAAATTCGAACTATAAAAAACAACATTTAAGGTATGGATACATTACTTTGGCATTTGCTCTGAATTATAAAGATCCCATTAGTGTGCGTCATTACTTTATTAATGTTGATTTTATTAAGTAAAATTGAAATTATTTCATAAATATATTTTTCATAATATTAATATAAGAGAAATGATTTAAATGAATCTTATTGTTTTGTGGAATATATTTTAATTAGAATTGAGTTTATGGGTGCAATTATTTAAAAGCCTCGTTTATTTTATCTATGGTATACAGCCATATTATTAAATGCTGGACTGAGGCTTTCATAATTGGGTACCTAT